>JAJMHH010000008.1:0-134844 GCA_030582955.1 Osmozyma tolerans
TATCTATCTATCTATCTATCTATCTATCTATCTATCTATCTATCTATCTATCTATCTATCTATCTATCTATCTATCTATCTATCTATCTATCTATCTATCTATCTATCTATCTATCTATCTATCTATCTATCTATCTATCTATCTATCTATCTATCTATCTATCTATCTATCTATCTATCTATCTATCTATCTATCTATTCTATCTATATTCCATATTCTAATATAAATCAATATTGATCCATTTGTCTATCTAAATCTCATTTTCGATCTATACTCTATCTTTTTCCTATTATTCAATTTTCCTGTTCCTTCAAAAAATTAAATATCAAATACGAATATGTTATGGCACAAAAGCAAGACTCTCTTGATCAAAATAGGATTGATATTCATGTACAATTTAAATCTTGGAAATCTTTCAGTAAAACTACTAGATGTACAAGGAATATACAAAATAGATATCCAGAATAGATATTCAGAATAGAAAGAAAATGAACTAATTCTCAAGTTCCATACAAGAGACCAATTACATTCTCGACTACTCTGCCCTTAACTGTTTGGTTATATCTTTTTTGCCATTTATCTAATATGAACTTTGTATAAATTGATTATATGCAGGTTATTAAATTAGGGTAGTTTAGTAGTGGAACATGATGTGTCAGTGTTCAGGAAGCAAGCAAATAAAGAGAAGAAATATACATAATCAGGACTTTTAACGAGAGAAGATATTTGGTTTCTTTTTTTTTTTTTTTTTTTTTTTTTTGGAATATTATACTTTTATGTTTTTTCACCGTTTCTAAATGAATCATGGATAAGACGAAAGAAGTAAATATCTTAGTATACCTAATCTATTGAAATTTGACTGTCCATTGAAAAACGAAATATTCTAAAAATTTAAAACACATATAAAAAACTATAAATTAAAGTTTATACATATATTTATATATTTATTCAATCTCTACACTTCCTCTATATAATCAGTTTATTCATTTAAACAATCTATAAATTTAATATATATGTTTATTTATATAAGTTCATATATGTATAAATACTCAAATTTTTTTGAAATTTCGGTATACTTATGTGAATATTTTTGCGCTTAACATTCTTTAATGGTTCATTACACGATTTTTCAAAGCTTACATAATCAATTACATAATCACAACCGTGCACCAGCTTACCCATGCCTTCATGAAAAAGTCCACAGCCTCCTATGTCCCACCTAATGACGTTATGACAATAAATGGTTATGTCTTCCGCTGCCATTCTCTATCGCTTCCATAATTAAACGGTATAATAGTGCTTACGTAATTGATTACGTAATCAAAGCCGTACACCAGTTTACCTCAGGTCACTACTTTCATCCAAAAGAGCAACTTTAGCTTCAGTATCCATTACAGAGAGGAACTGTTTCTTGAATAGGAACACAGTAGCCTGGTTAGAGTTTCAAATTGCAGAAAAGAGCCCTATTGCAAAAGTAATAGCCAAATTCTTTGACCTGCATATAATCATAATTATAGAGAATACGCCATTAGCGCCAATTACTTATTGATGATGAATAACCGCTTTTAGTATTCATGGAGTCTTCCAAGACAGAGGCCTTGATTGGCAACTTTACATCTATTCTTTGGAGAGGTAAAATAGTGTTTGAATTTTCTGTTTATCGATATTTCATCTTTGTATGTATTCTTTGAAATATCAATTTTATCTTTTAACTACACAACTAATTGATGTTATTTTATTGATGATTGAACTTTTGATGATTGTATTCTTGATGGTTATATTTTGACATCATTTTCCAATTTATGGATATCATCTTAGAAAACCACTTTTGAGCTTTTTGTACTTTATAATAGATTCGCACAAATGTTTGAAATATCCCACTTTACACCACAATGAATCTCAACCTGAACAAAAAACTAAGTATACACAAAGTACTATATTGTAAAAAGCCCATCTATTGAATAATCTTCTAAGGCTTGAAATAAGTTTTTTGAAGATTATCAATATTTCAATATTATATTAATTTGTGCCATTTTAATCAATACTGTCTTTATGAAGCAATTAGTATGTAAAAAGAAAATGTAAACGAATGAAAACTGAGTCGAAAGGAAAGCCAGAAAAATAATAATAATAATAAAAAAAAAAAGAGGACAATTAAAAAGCAGATGAGATTAAATAGATATAATTTATAAAAGGTATTAAGAAACATAATGCAAAAATGTTTGTTCTGGGCTGGATACAGATTACAGTATACATAAAATAAATATCCAGATTTACATCACGGATTATGCTAGATCAAATGCTCATCTACAAAAATTGCTAAAATGAGGTGGTAATTTAAATAGATTATTGTATATTTAAGATATAGCTTTGTAATTAAATATCATTCACTTGATTGTATGTATGAAGTCTTAAATCAGTACATCCCTAAGATCACTACTATCTTTCATCACTAACTCCACTAAACGAAGCTTAACTGAACTTTGACTAAGTATGATGAGCTAATACAGTTCAGAAGCTTCACAAGTAAACTTAGCATGAGTCAATGGACTTTTGTTTTAGGAAGAACTTAAAAAGTTGGTACATGAATAAAAGGGGTAAATTTCCCATATTTGGGACATGATTATTGAGAAAACCTAATCTGGTACTCGTTTTGCTTAGCTATAAATAGAGTTATTCAACTATTAGGTTCATATACTAAAGTGCTATAATTGTTGTTACCTCTATAGATAATCCAGTATAATGTAT
This sequence comes from Osmozyma tolerans, assembly GCA_030582955.1. Taxonomy (NCBI): domain Eukaryota; kingdom Fungi; phylum Ascomycota; class Pichiomycetes; order Serinales; family Metschnikowiaceae; genus Osmozyma; species Osmozyma tolerans. Next base: position 2,750 of record JAJMHH010000008.1, read on the forward strand.
TAACAGTTTAAGAAATTCTCAACATACACTACAGTAATATCAACGTACTACCAATATCCTAAAGAATAGGAGATTCATTATATGAAAGTGACCATTGCGTTAGAGTATCCTATACATATGAGAACGAATGTTGAAACCATTAAAAAGAAGCCTTTCATCATTCAAAATCAACGCAGAACACCTTTCGGACTTAATCTTCAATGGAGGATATTACAGATAACGTCTGTTGATTCTCTACAAACGGAATGAATTATCTAATATCTAGAGGTGTATAGCTTCGGGACCACGTAAGCGGTAGAAACCCATGAACACTCTGCAACGCTTACATAATCACTGAATCTAACATTATTCACGTGCACATTGCAGCAGTTTCACGTGCCTTGCACGTTCTATTTAATTACCACCCACGTGATGGAGCTAGTCAACTTCACTCTCGACGTCACTGGCACCAAATTCAGCCGGGTTGGCGGCTCTTTCACCATCGTTCAAGTACTGGAGAGTCCAGCACCGAGTTACCTGACGGGCCTGGCTCTGAACAATATCATCGTGGTCCAAACTCCACCACTCGCGATAAGAAGATGATGCGCTAGATGCTCTCAGAGTATAACAATCTGGATAAATAGCGCCATCGGTAGCACAAAACATTGGGATATGATTCATCCAATTATTCACTTTAGCGTGGACTGGAGAAACTGGCAGGATTTCAACTTCCGGTTCTGGCGGCGACACAAAAACTGAAGGATGTGCTGTAAGCGGCTGAGGAGAACTGGCATCATCAGACCAATAGTAAAACGGCGGATTTATGATTCCGGCGCCAGGAATACTGTTTCTGAATAACGACGCTGGTTGCGATACACACGCTCTGAAGTCCATGGAGAAGAAGACAAAGTGGGAAATTCCATTTGTACCGGCTGCGAAAGATTAATTTGTGATTGATTATGTACTGATTATGTAATCAGCGTGTTTGTGATTATGTACTGATTATGTAATCAGTGTTTGTGTGATTATGTAACAGTTAGTGCTCGTGATAGATAGCACTATAGTTTGTGAATAGAGTCGGCTGGTGCTATGGTAGTGTGTCATAGTAAGCAGGAAGTGTGTATGATAGTATATACCAGTATTTTTAGTTTATAGTAGTATATTAGTATATTGATATTTCAAGGTGTTAGTGTTGGCACAACCTGCTAACAAGATGAAAAATATCGTATTTAAAGGCACAATTTACCAAAAGCCTAAGGCTTACATATAGCCGAATGCCATAAAACCTTACATCTGACCAACCACCTCTAGTGGTTAATTACACTTTACACTTATATGCAGAACTACAAATATAACTATAAGAACACCATATTTAGCAGAATAAATACCATCATGAGAATCCTTAAATCATCAAGAATAACTTAATACCAGCTTTATTGTAATATTACAGAATCTGGTGCATTTTGCTGAGGGCATAATTGTCCTGAGGTAAGCTGGTGTAAGGATGTTTTATTAATTATGTAAGCAGCTTATTATTTGCATCCATATGAAGCGAATTCAATGTATATATAGTACTAGATGACTTTCAGTTATTCATACTCAAATAATCATTCTGAATGAGTTTTACATATACATCGTATATTTATACTATTTGATATATGTATATATTATACTATATTATACTGTATACTATATTATACTATATACTATATTATACTATATACTATATTATACTATATACTATATTATACTATATACTATATTATACACATACTATATATACTATATACTATATACTCTGGATATAGTCGTGATAAAACATTTACACCGATATGGTCATGCCAGACTATAGAATATGGACTATAGACTATGGAATATAAACCATATTCAAGTGGCGGTGCTGCTGAGAGGAAGGAAGAGGAGAAGAGGAGTCTGACGACGACATGGGTTTTAGTTAAAGTCAATTGTATGTATTATTTTGATTCTGGTATTATCAATAGATTGTTGATTTATCTCTAGTCTGCTATTATAGAGAATTGTAGCAGATTATTGTAGTGTAGTATAGTAGTGTAGTATAGTAGAATGAAATAATAGTAGTATACTAATAACAGTGGTATAGTATACTAGTATGGTAGTCTAGCTATGTATATAATTTATATGTAAAATCTTAAATTGTCTAGTACCTTTATTATCTTCTATATGATGAAAGTCCAATATAGTTAGAATACTTGATTTTTAAAGAGTTAATATATCTGAATGGATAAAAACATGGCATAATACTATATATAAAAGATTAATTCTATAGTATTGTAATATCGATAAAGTTAATAATGAAATTGAATTAAAAAGGATTATAGTCAAGTATATAATTTAACTACAATAAAACTTTATAAGTAAAATAGTGATGCTAAAATTTAGGAATTAAAGAGATTATTTGCAATATCATTCTTACCATTTGATTTAGAATGTCATATAAGATACCTCCAACTATAAATAAACCAGGTGAAAGTAAACCATGAGCTATATATAATATTAAACTTCCATTAATACCTAACACATTATTTGATAATATTCCTATTATACAAACTCCCATGTGACATATAGAACTTTAAGCTATAATTACTTTTAAATCTTTTTGTCTTAATGTTATTAATGATGTATATATTATTGTTAATATTGATATTATGAATAATATTGGTGTAAATCATATTGTTGCATCTGATAAATTTGGTAATATTAGTTTTATTATTGCAAATATTGCTAAATTTAATATTACTCCTGCTAATAATATCGACCCTGCTAATGGTGATTCTGAATGTACTACTGGTAATCATGTATGTACTGGTAATTACCTTATGTTGTATCAGCATATAGTAATGGATTCTATGATGAATAATATTTATATATGTTTATATAATAAGTATATGAACTAATAATATAGAGTAATATATATAGATGAAATGTATATAAATAAAATTTGGATATATTATAAAAGTAAGAATTAATACAAATTTCTATTTAAAGAACAATAAATCATCGAAATAGTTGATTTTGAAAATGAGGAGCTGAGATATTGTATTGAATTATGGAAATGTGAAATTGAACTATAGAAGAGCGCATTTTAGAACTGAGATATCGATTTAAATAATAGATTTATTGAATTTTTTTGATCATAATGGATTGATGACACCTAGAATGAAATACAGTTGAACATAAAGTTGAATTATTATTGAATTATTATTGAATTATTATTGAATTATTATTGAATTATTATTGAATTATTATTGAATTATTATTGAATTATTATTGAATTATTATTGAATTATAGTATTGATTATAGTATTGAACTATAGTATTATAGTATTATAGTAATGAATTATAATACTATAAGATTGAATTATTGTATAACATTATTGATTCATAGTATAATAGTATTGAATTATGGTAGTTGTGTGGAGATACAGAACAAATATACAAATATACACGGTTACAGAAGTATGGTAATGAAAAAATATAAATATATAGGAATAGACAATTATAGAAAGATAGAAATATAAAACTGATTTTTTTTTCCTTTTTTCATTTTTTATTATTATTATTATTGATATATAAAGCAAAAGTATAGAATTATAGTATGGAATTATAGAATGGAATTAGAATGGAAATAAAAAATTGAACTAAAAATTATAGATGGGACTGAAGTATTGAATTTTGAATTAACCTAAATTATAATGTCTTCATTACAAAGGTTTTAAATTAGAAATTCGATTTAATTCTAGGATTCATGTATTTTTGTCCTTCAGTTTGATTTATGTTGTTGTCTGTAATGACTAAGTATACCACTGATAATCATTATTTATGTTTATATTACGTAATCAAATCAACCAATGATAATAGATATACAATCTGATTTATACTATCTGATTTATACAATCTGATTTATACTATCTGACTTATACTATCTGATTTATAGTATTCGGACTATTTTATAATTTCACTGAATTCTTTAAGATCATTCATTACGATTATATAATTCCATTAATAGACTTATCAATTTATAGCTATACTAATAATTTATGCTGAAAGCTCGTTTACTACTTTTATCTTGCTAAATCTACTATTCAAACTAAAAAACCAATATTCCAATAAAAATATTTCCACTGTTTAATATATTATATCATAGTACTAAAACTAATAATATAGTATTACAGTTTTAGGTGGTACAGTATAGTAGTAGCATAGTATTGTAGAATATAGCATAGTATAGTAATATATAGCATAGTATTGTAGTATATAGCATAGTATAATATAGCAATATAGCATAGAATAGTACTATATAGTAAAATAGTAATAAACTTTTATGCTAATTATTGGGGTAGTACTCTTTTACTAGCTGTATATAATTCTACCAAGACACTACTGATAAGATTTTAGTACAATGATACAGTTTAGTAGATAGTAATAGGTAGTATACTATAGTATTATAGTACAGTCAAGTAGTACTACACTAATTTGATAGTATAGATAGTAGTATGATAGTTTAGATAGTAGTATCGAAAGTATATAGTAAATATGAACATTACGGATACTCACTGATTAGTGAATCTTTCTAATGGTCCATGATGAAATTATGGTGTATTTCATTACTAGTATGGCCCGTTCTAGTGAATATTGTTATTGATAGACTATCCTTGAATTATTTACTTTGATGTTGAATCATATTTATAGAGACTATCGTACATTTTCATAGCTCATGTATATATATCTTTTGTTTGTATTGTATTATATAATAACATTATATATAAAATATTATATATATATATATATATATATATATCTTTTATTTCTATTATATTATATATATATATAAAGTTCTTATAAGATAGTTTTGAATCTATACTATATAAGAATCTATGATGTACAAAAAAGTTGATGTCAATGGGGATTGGAATGTCGCGGCTGCTAAAACGACAATGTCGTGCCTAGGGGTAGTAGTTTGGGGGTAAGTGATTTGAAGAAAATCTTGGAAAAACCCCTTAATTTTACCATCACCATAATTCTAGCAGTCGTAGAAAACCTCGATACCCACTCTCACTGTTCATATCCCAACATAATGAAAGGTATTCCAAAATGAAGAAATATGATATATGCAGAATTTGAACGTACTATCAAAGATCTCCTTAACGTTTTTGATATTAGAGTGTAGAGACTACGGCAGAAGCATTTGTGCAAAGAGAAAAAAATTAAGAATTTACTATAAAAAATGCACCTTTTACTACATATAGATTTTAAGATCGACTATACCAGATTCAAAAATATTATACCCAAATGTTTTGTATATTATCACGAATGATGATAATAACAACGTACAAGAAGTTGTAAATCATGGAAAATAACCAAGGAAACAATAGGAGGAGAATTCAGACCAGATGTAGAGACTTTATTTAATTTTACACCTGCACACATTGATATTGTATATGATCTATGAGCTAGACGAATTTAACCCTTAATATCCTTTGTCTACAGGTCTTTTATCTTGGCTTATTGAGCGATATATATGAATATACTCACAAAAGTTAGGTAAAACTAGCCAAATTGTCAACTACACTATACAATATAGTACACTATACAATATGTACACTATACAATATGTACACTATACAATATAAAATATATAAATATAACTATCTTATAATGATAATTTCTACTAAAATACTTTCTACATAATTTACTAAATATACCATTTAACATAAATAGTTACCTCATTGAGCACACACTATAAGCGTATACCGGTGTATAACTGATTACATAATCAACTCCTTCAACTATAAAAGTTATAGGCATCCACACCTGCATACACATAACCATCAGCAACTACACTTTCATCGTTATTCTCTTCACCATGGGTGTTCATAATCTCTGGGATATTGTTGGTCCTGCGGCCCGACCGGTGAAACTAGAGGCACTTTCACGGAAGAAGTTAGCAGTGGATGCGTCCATCTGGATTTACCAATTTCTCAAGGCCGTTCGAGACAAGGAAGGAAACTCCCTTTATTCGCTGCACATTGTGGGGTTTTTCCGGCGGATTTGCAAGCTCCTATATTTTGGAATATTGCCACTTTTTGTATTTGATGGTGGAGCTCCAGCACTTAAACGAAGGGTTATCCAAGAAAGGAAGGAGCGTCGGCAAGGCAACGTTGAGGATGCTTCGACAACAGCACAGAAACTTCTTGCTATTCAGCTTCAGCACCCACGGGGCCGCAATTCACGAAATCCGCAACCAGAGACTCCAAAAACTACCAAATCATCTGAAAGTGGAACCTCCAATGTGCACTACCTTGAAGATAATCCGATGGTACATCCAGAACACGGGACTAATCCACAGGAGATCCCTTCTACGGAATCCACGCCGAACAAACGGTTCGTTAAGAAAGACGAGTACCATCTTCCTGAGCTCAAACACTTCTCTGTATCCAAGAAGGATCAAAGAGTTATGCCCGCCGGAGAAGTGGGAGATTTCTCCGAAGAAGTCAATTTTGATGTTGTGGATGGGGTAAATATCGATTCCGTCGACCCTTCACTGAGTGCATTCCAAGATCTTCCTTTGGCTACTCAATACATGGTGTTATCTCATCTACGGCTCCGGTCGAGATTACGGATGGGATATACAAGGGAGCAACTCGAGGGGCTTTTTCCGAATAGCAAGGACTTCTCCCGGTTCCAGATTGAGCAGGTGAAAAAACGCAACTTTTATACCCAGCAGTTGATGACGGTAAGTGGAATGTCTGAAGATAGTGGCAACATTACCCGGCGGATTGCGGGCGACAAAGATCGTCACTATGCTCTTGTTAAAAATGACGACGGCTGGACTCTCTCGTTGGGTAATGGAGACGACGACGAAGTGGTTGCTGTGGATGAAGATGTGGATGGTACTCTGGGGAAAGTGTTGATGCCTTCTATGCAGGCGGATCTTGCAACCAGTATCAATAGAAGGTCCAGGGGGCCTTCACTGGGGGATCTGCGGGTAGAAGGAAAACTAGGGGAATCCAAAGAATCTGAAGAGAAGCAGATTGAAGATGATAGTGATAGTGATACCAGTTTTGAAGATGTGGATTTGGACGGTGCTGGAGGAGAAGGTGGAGGAGAAGGTGGAAATGACATGGATCGAGCAGTTGTTGAGTCGATTTATGATATGTATAAAGAGGATTATCAGGATAATGAAGATGATGATCTCAAAAAAGCAGTGGAAGAGTCCAAAAGGGAGTATTTCCAGGCACAGCAAGATGAAGCTAGACTTCAGGATGAAGTGGATGCAATTAAGAAGCTGGAAGGATTTGATTTTGGTCAGTCCATTCTTTTTGGCGTGGATCAATCTAAGGATAAAATGGAGGAATCTCAGGAGAAGAAGAAAGGTACAGAAGAGGATACACAAGAGAAAGAAGAGAAGACCATTCCATCATGGTTTGATTCTAGAGTATCTCAAATTGACTCTGTTCATTCTACTAATGGATTTATTGGAGATATTCAGAAAGAGTCTTCTAGAGAAGAAGAAGATGGGCTTATTCCGTGGGCAGAAGCTAAGGAACTCTTTGCAGGCGAAGAGGATGAGGATGACGTCACCGAAGTCGGAGCGATAGCTCCGGCTGAGGAAGAGAATAAAGAGACTGCAAAAGCTGAAGATGAAGCTTCTAAGGATATCAAAGCCGGAGCTACAGCTCCGGCTGAGAAAGATGCTCCGAGTTCAACTGAAAAAGCTCCACAATCAAAAAATGAGGAACTTTCAGCCAAGACTGAGTCAGAGTCAAAGGAGTCGGAGCAGGAGTCAAAAGCAGAGTCAGAGGTGTCAAAGGTGTCAAAGGTGTCAGACAAGCCCGGTGCTTCCGCCCCGGTCTTGTCGGTCTTAGATTACGACTTCGAAGAACAAGACGAAGAAGAACTCATAAAACTGCTCCGAGAAGAAGAACATCAACATGCGGATTTTGCCGTGGAAATGAAAGGACGTCATCAAACAAATGGAATTGGAACACGAATCACGGAAGACCAGCTTCTACAGGAACGAGTATTAAAAGCTAAAAGAGACTCGGATGAAGTGGACCAAACGATGATTAATGATGTGCAGGAACTCCTTAAAAGGTTTGGATTACCATATATTACTGCTCCGATGGAAGCAGAGGCACAATGTGCAGAACTTTACCAACTTGGACTTGTGGATGGAATTGTTACTGATGATAGTGATTGCTTCTTATTTGGAGGTCTGCGTGTATACAAGAACATGTTCAACCAGAAACAATACGTGGAGTGCTATTTCGCCGAGGAAATCAGCCACAAAGTGGGTCTTGATCGGGGGAAAATGATCGAACTTGCCCTTCTTCTTGGAAGTGATTATTCTACTGGCGTCAAGGGAATTGGGCCTGTGTTGGCGATGGAAATACTTGCCGAATTCGGTAATTTGGCCGCGTTTAAACGGTGGTTTGATGAACACGCGCGGGGCACCGGTTCTAATCATGATAATGATGCCCCACACACGCGTCTTCAAAAGAACCTCCTTGGCCGGATCCGCTCGGGAAAACTATTTCTTCCGGAGAGTTTCCCGGATAAAGTCGTCGTGGACGCTTATATGCATCCTGAAGTGGATAACGACGATAGTGCATTTAAATGGGGAGATCCTAGTTTGGACCAAATCCGGTCTTTTTTGATGTACAATGTTGGTTGGTCCCAGGACCGCGTTGATGAAGTGATGGTTCCGCTTATCCGCGATATGAACAAAAAGAGAGCTGAAGGTACACAATCTACAATTGGGGAGTTTTTTCCTCAGGAGGTTATCTCTTATAAGAAGGAGATTGGTTTGGGGAAGAGAATGAAGGTGGCCACCGACCGGTTGAGGTCGTAAATCCACGTGCGCAGCACGTGGAATTTCGTCTTAAGCACGTGCTGCGCACGTGGGTTATTTAGCTTTTATTTCTTGTTTAACACATGTATATCTAGTCTATAGCACGTGCTGCGCACGTGGATACCTTGTCTTTAACACGTGCTGTGCGCGTGAAAACAACATCAGACACTGTATACTTGTAGCGCACGTGCGATGCACCTGCTTCAACTTCTACACCCACGTTCCTGATCACGCGCTTCGCATGTGAGCTAACTTATCGCTACATGAACAATCAAGACCTTGACTATCAAAGCACCACCCACCAATACCAATGACGGACCATTTCTCACGGATCTCGCTGATGCTTGAATCAGCAAGAGGTCTTACAATCGAAGCAGCAGTCTCAGCGTCTACGCGGCTCTCCGAAACACCCACCGCCAAACGTCCACAGGAAATCCTCAAGCTCTTGAATTCAAGAACAGACAGAGAAGTACTTAACGGGATGAATTGTACCAGTTCTCTTATTGCCAAAGGAGAAGATGCCTCTCAATATTTTGCTGCTGTGGTTAAAAACGTCACTCTGTCCCTGTCACGTGTACGAGCTCTAGTGCTTATTTACTTACTGAAGTACGCCGAACATCAACCAGACACGGCGTTACTTTCAATTAACTCAATCCAAAAACAATTGAATGAGAAATCGACTCACGCGCGGGCTTCGTCCATCAAAACGTTGGCGGGAATCAAAATCCCGGAAATTGCCTCCCTACTATTACTCTGTGTCAAGCGAACGGCGGCCGACTCCCTGCCTCACGTGCGTTCCGCCACTGCTTTGGCTGTGGGGAAGGCTTACCGAGTTGACGGTATTAACAAAAGCCAGCTTTTTCTGACTCTTACAAATCTACTTTCTGATTCGTCTTTTGTGGTGGTATCTTCTGCTGTTAAAGTGTACGTACACTTGATGGCGACCTTATTGGTGGATTTCCCGAAAAAGGCATGGACTCCGATCCACTCCAATTACCGTCGCTTATGTCGGTTATTACCTAATTTGGACGAATGGGCCCAGGCTGCTACTGTGGACTTGCTTTCTTTGTATGCTCGGAACTTTCTTCCTCGGCCAACAGTGACTATCTCCGATACCTCCGAGTGTATTCCGCTTCCGGAAGATTTCTCCGCTTTTCCCCGTTCGAACTATACGGTTTCTTTCGATTCGGACCTTCAGTTGTTCCTTGATGCTCTTCCGTCACTTTGCCATTCCCTCTCTGATACTGTCATCTTTAGCGTGTCACGTGCTTTTCTTCTTTTGGCTACTCCAGCCCATTTTGCCGATTCTGGTCTTGCCCCCGTGTTGACCAAATTGGCCACTGCTGCCCCTGATTTGCCTACTCGCTTGTTTGCATTGCAAATGGTGGCTCACGTGGCTAGGGCAGATCCTACTTGTTTTTCCGAATCATATAAGAAGTTTTTTGTTTTTCCGAATGACGAAAATGCCGTCGCTATTTTAAAGCTAGCCATTCTCCCCTTGTTGGCTACAGACGCCAACGCTCCTCGTGTGGTCCATGAACTCCAATTTTGTGCTTTGAATCCACTTTCTTCCCTTGCCGTGTGCAAAGAAGCCGTTCGGGCCTTGGGAAAAAGCTCCGCGGTATCTCCAAAGTACGCCGATTTCATTTTGAAATGGTGCCGGTTGCAAATTGCCAATCGGGCAGCTTCTGCCGTCATGAGTGAGTTGCTCACCGTGATCCGCCTCTTGCTCCAACTAAAACTGGCCTCGGCCACTGAGAAGGATAAAAAAGATGTCGTTAGAACAATCTATAAATTGTCGGTCCTTCTTCACGATAATTCACTTTCTTTGGATCCTGACGCTAAAGCTACCATCATTTGGCTTGTTGGAGAATCCACTGAAGCTGCTGATAATCTCATTGGTCCAGACTTGTTGAGACAGTTTTTGCGGTCACTGTTTGTGAAAGAATCTGCCAAAGTTCGCCATCAACTCCTTCTTTTGGCTGCAAAAGCCTATCTGTACGAATTATCCAAATCCGGTGATCGTGACAGCCTAGACCAGTCTATTTTGGGCCAAATGGTTTCTTTTGTGCGTCAATTACTTCATTATGATCCTTCCTTCGATACAAGAGATCGTCTTCGTATGTTGGACCAACTTATTTGCTCTCCACAAAACTCTGAACTTGCCACCCTTTTTCTTCACGTGCCAAAACCTGCTCCTTCTGTGGATTTGTCCATTTCTGACCCAACTGCTCATATCTTATGCCAATATCTTTCTGTGGATCCATGGGCAAATCCGGATTCCTTGCCTCCAAAGTCTATCCGTAAAGAAAAAGTGGTGGAAAATGTGCCCAAGAGTTTTGACAGCGTCTCCAGTGCAGCTTTGAGAACAGCACCTTCAACAACATCCCACTCGATTTCCTCTGACCAGTTAAAGAATACCCAAGCTAAACCTGCGAATTCAATCAAATTACAGAGTTTAGATGAGTTCTTTGGGAATTCTGATGAAGATTCTGATGAAGACTCTGATGAAGACTCTGATGAAGACTCTGATGAAGATTCTGATGAAGATACCGAAAACTCCGATAACTCTGATTCAGACGAAGAAGTTGCTGAGGAAATAGAAGAGGAAACTTCAGATGATTCTGACCTGGACTCAAACTCCGAAGATACCGCATCGCAAACGAGATCTCAAGATTCTCTCCATTCCAACTAATATACCCCACAATTATGGTATTTGCATCCCGCGAACTGCATATAGTCCAGATGTACGGATGTCCGCATTATAAAATGCGTTGCTCTGTATCATCACCAGGCTGCAATGTTCTCTTCATCATTTGGCCGTCGAGGTCTTTTGCAAGCCCTTCGTCAATATTCCCGCTATTCTAAAAATGACCAAATTTTTCTCCACGATTCTCCTAGAGGAATAATAGCCAGTTTATCCAAAAATCCAAATGCATTACCAATCGGGGTCTCCCCCACTCAGCATATCAACCCCGACACTTTCCAACCAAATGGGGACTTTTTAAAGCTTCTCAACACAACTATTCATGATTCCATAGAGAAAGATTTCACATTTATCATTGAAGCTGGGGCAAATGCCAATTCTTTTATGCCAATTTATGATCTCCGTGAAATCCCCAATTATGGAAGAACTCCTGAAGTCGACAATGTCTTTGGTTATGTTCTTGTGGATGGGAATGGGAAAATCACACCCAAAAGTTTCGATTCCAATAATCTTTACCGTGTTTGTAACGGTGCTGGCTTGATCAAGCTTTCTGATTATTTGCATGAACAAATGAAGTCTCTAACAGAGGCACATCAAGATTAAAAGCTAGTTTAGCTTTCTGTTGAATCGAGCAGAAGATTCTAGCGGATGCAATCAAGATTAAAGCTAATTAAGCTTCAAGTAGAATGAATCACATTTTTCATCAGCCAATTTGATTGGTGTCTGGATGTATTTTCCGTGGCCGTGCTTGCCCTTATCATCAAAGCACCATTCGAATTGACCACCAAAACCCACTCTTCTTGTGGACTTCTCGTACTGGAACTGGAACCTTGTAGGTGAGTTTTGCCGGTTGCACGTGAGCTGGCCAACGTCATTAAATCCGCAAATACCTTTAGAACTGCGGAGAGTCTTGCCACCAAATTGAGAGTCAGCCAATCTAAACGTAGCGCATGTGCCGTACTCGTAATGCTGGCCGTTGCTTATGATACATCCCGGATGATCCGATGGTTTCAAGTATCCTCTTCTTCCTTCGGGATCTTTTGGAGGCTGGCCAGGGGGTGGGGAGAATTTGCCCTTTGGCAAGAACTTGATTCCAGTTTCAGGACAGTTGGACCGCAATAAAGACCCAATAGGGACAAACTCCTCGTTGAGTAGAGATCCGTGTAAGTAATGGTAATACCAAATCTCCTGCAAAGCATTGTATTTGTTGCACTTAAAGTAGACTTCGTGACCATCAAAGTTAGAGCTAAGAGCAGCGGCAATCTCACTCTTTGTATATGTCTTTTCATTCGACGGCACAATGCCGTTCTTCTCAAGAAACTGGAATGTTGGGTACTTCTCGTATAACGCCACAGAAATCTTGAAGAAATCGTAAATGTTTTCGTTCTTCTTGTAAGTGCCACCATAACAGCCTGGTCTTATTGTCTTGATGCACGTGGCGTGTTTATTGAACTCGTGAATCCAGAGAGATTCGTCGTCTCCATTGAAGTTCTTCCAAACACGCTGGATCTTCAGGTAAAGATCATCATCGTTAAATTGATCCACGACAATCCGCTTGATTTCTCCTTTGGAAATGTCCAAAGACGCGTCGCAGAATTGCTCGTAGGTGCCGTCACAATTATCTGGCCATAAACCATGGAGAGTAAAAGTATCGTTGGCGCCAATTGGCGGGTAATAATCCCAGAATTGAGTTTGTAGCATAATTCCACCAGGACTTTCAAAACAACAAGTACTATCTACCGGAGTAGAATTGGAACAACTAATGGGGATATCTTTTGGACAAGATTGATAAGGAACTTCAAAAACATGTTGGAACGGCGGTATAACAAACGCCGAAGCCGCCGAAATCAATGTAAGCAAGATCATAGAGAAATAGAGGAAAAACAATATAAGAAAAGCAGATAGGGGAAAAGAAAGTAGAAAAATTGTAAATAAAAAAAGAAAGCAGAAATCGATGTTTATATATTACCACTCGCGACACGTGACTGATAAGATAAAGGTACATATGCGGGGCAATAAAAGGGACAAAGGTACTAAAAGGGATAGAGACTACAAAAAAGGTAAAGTAAATATGTACATTCCGTTGAGGATATAACTGTATAAGAGAAACCATTTCTTTCCCCCTTTGGAGGGAGAAACCCACTTGAGAACCCGCAAAGTAAAAAAAGGAAAAAAAAAAATATTAGACAGTGTAAAAACGTCATTATATGCAGTTGATGCAATAGAACAAGAATAAAATCATTCATACGTGAATGCTCGGAAAAAACCACGGACCATCATCAAGTAAGTAGGCACATTCCTGCATATGTGCCCTTAGTATCTGTAGTGGTCGGCCTTGAAAGGACCCTCTTGTGGGATACCCAAGTAGTCGGCCTGCTTCTCGGTCAACTTGGACAACTTAGCGCCCAAGTGGTCCAAGTGGCGTCTGGCCACCTCCTCGTCCAAGATCTTAGGCAACACGTGCACGCCAACTTCGTACTTGTCCTCGGTGGCGAACTCAGGGAACTTGGTCTTGAACTCCTTGTTGCTAGCCTGGAAAAGAGCAATCTGGGCCAACACCTGGTTGGAGAAAGAACAAGACATCACGAAGGAGGAGTGACCAGTGGCACATCCCAAGTTGACCAATCTACCCTCAGCCAACAAGATCACGTGACGACCGTTCTTCAACAAGAATCTGTCAACTTGAGGCTTGATGTTAACGACGGACTCAGCGTTAGCCTTCAACCAGGCCACGTCGATCTCAATGTCAAAGTGGCCGATGTTGCACACGATAGCATCCTCTGGCATAGCAGAGAAGTGCTCACCGGTGATGATGTCACGACAACCGGTGGTGGTGACGAAGATTTGACCAATAGAGGCGACTTCGCTCATTGGAGCAACTTGGTAACCGGAAACGGCAGCTTGCAAGGCGTTGATAGGGTCAATCTCAGTGACAATGACTCTAGCACCCATACCTCTCAAGGCCATAGCGCAACCTTTACCGACATCACCGAAACCGGCAACAACGGCGACCTTACCGCCAATCATGACGTCGGTGGCTCTCTTGATACCGTCAACAAGAGACTCTCTGCAGCCGTACAAGTTGTCGAACTTGGACTTGGTGACGGAGTCGTTGACGTTGATAGCTGGGACCTTCAAGGTACCTTCCTTGAGCATTCTGTACAAGTGGTGAACACCGGTGGTGGTTTCCTCGGACAAACCGAAACAGTCCTTCAACATCTCTGGGTGCTTCTCGTGGACCAAGGTGGTCAAGTCTCCACCGTCGTCCAAGATCAAGTTCAAAGACTTGCCGTCCTTGAAAGCGAACAATTGCTGCTCAATACACCACAAGTACTCCTCATCAGTTTCACCCTTCCAAGCGAAAACTGGGACACCGGAAGCGGCAATGGCGGCGGCAGCGTGGTCTTGAGTGGAGAAGATGTTACACGAGGTCCAGGTAACTTCAGCACCAAGAGCAACCAAGGTTTCGATCAAGACGGCGGTTTGGATAGTCATGTGCAAACAACCGGCGATTCTGGCGCCCTTCAAAGGCTGGGAAGGACCGTATTTTCTTCTAATGTCCATCAAACCAGGCATTTCATTTTCAGACAATTCAATGTCCTTTCTACCGAATGCGGCAAGGGAGATGTCGGCGACTTTGTAGTTGGAGGCAGGAGCGGCCATTGTTTTCTAGTTGATTTGAAAAAAAAAAAAAGTTAGTAAATTTTGATTTATTGGGAGATGCGCACTCTTTATAGGTGGTGGAATTTCACGGTTTTTTTTTTTTTTTTTTCCTCTCTTCGCGCTTTATGCAAGACGCGATTCCATATACGAGGCTACGACATGCGGCGTGGTCCAATCACGTGGCCTTCTAAATGACAATCTAAATTGACACTACAAAACCTAAAAAATTGAACATTCCTAATTGATCCCTTACAGTTCGTTTAAATTAATTATCTTCCTGTGTGCAGTCCCTCGTGGGTCGCGGACCACCGTGGTACTTTGTCGTGAAATTTTCTAACGGTGTACTGTATATACTGTAAGAGGGGATAATGACAATAAATCATCCGGTGTACATCCGGATAAGACAGGTTTGGTGTACGGGTCCACGATTTTTAGTCGGTGATTTTTGCCACAACGATCAATATTCCACAAATTTAAAGAGCTCATACAAAACAGTGTGCCTCTTTCTATAGGGCAATTAAATTCCTCCCCCAAATTTCAACCCGGAAGGCACTTTTTACTGGGGTAAGTGTCCGGATAAGAGAGGTTTTTTCCCTCAAACCAATATTATTTTTGCAACCAAGTGTATCCGTGCCTTCCGCGCCTGAGGCTGCATTTATAAGTTTCAGATATCCCGAGGAAAATTTACGTTCTCTACTACTTTTCTTTTATAAATATCAGTCTCCAGTCTCCAATCCCTGTCCCCATTTCCATTCTATTTTCATATTTCATTCTGGCTAATTGCCATTGGAAAATGTCTCAAAATAAGCATCTGGACCAAAAAATGTCCCCATAAAATCTCCTAATGGGTTTATCATCAAAGAAAGATCTCCTGGAGGATTGGTCTCCGGTGGCACAGAAGCTCCACTATTATTATCCATAAATTGCAAATTATCAGGAACTCCAGCATATACAAGATCAGTTTCTGAAGGATCAAATAATGGTTGTTGAAGACCACGCTTGTTCACAGAGTTTAACCCAATGATATCCAGTACGGTTTTCCAATATCCTCTAAATACCGACATATCCAAATTTTTGATTGGCCCCTGGATACATTCGATTAAATCGGAGATTTGCTCGTCGGCAAAGTCAATCCGTCCAATCCTTTTCTGCGTGTCACTGGCGCCTTCGTGCCGGTAAAAACCTTCACTTACTAAAGTCCGTATAATATAAGTGAATGTGGTGGCGATTCTCCATGCATAGCAATATCGGTGATTGATCTTATACATGCCAAGCAAACAGACCAATCCGTTTCGGGCAAGCGATCTCATGAGATACTTAAGTCGAAGCGTTCGTGGTTCGTGGTGTATTGGAATAGAATGGTCTGGTTTGAGACTCGTTGGCGACCCGACAATCTGGTGGCCTAAACGGGCAACTATTGCCGAAAAGAGACCAATCAGCCGGTGGAGAAAGTACTCAAGGTATGAGTTGTTCGCCATATGGAACGCCCACCCGAACCGAGGGTGTGGTTTTTCCAACATGTCATTGGCATATCTTGTGCCCTCCTGCGAGAGAAAAACCACGATCTTCTTGAGATAGAAGAACGAGAGCGCCTTGTTATCGTCAGCCTCGTACTTTAAGAAGATCCGGTGGTAGCACAGCATAATTAACATCACTGTTGGGATGTATAATTGCAACTGCAACGTTTTCAGCGTGGAATGGTCATCTGGTCTATGGAAACAAGCAGCAAAGTCTTTCATGGTGCCAAAATTCTCAAAGAGATATGCCTCCAATTGGTTGAGTCCACCTACCAATTCCCCCATAGAAATGGGCTTCTCCAACGAGAGAACTTTTTCCAAAAGCCCTCTAGTGAGCCGCAGAAGCTTCTCTACGGGCTGCAAAGCAAGCAGAATCAATGCATCGTTGCCGTGGCTGTCATTGCCGTTGGTCTCATCGATAAACGGGAATCTGGTATCAGAAAACCGCATGGACATGGTAAAAGGAGTACCAAACTTGCACGCGTTGATATAATCTTTACTTTGGATATACCACCACAATTTGCGGCGAATGCTGTTCTCTCGAGGGGCGCTGAAAACGGCAGCGTCCACCATGTTGGCAGGCTCTCGATTCAACCCAATGGAGTATGCCATCTGGAGCAACATGCCGTTGTTAACGAGAAACATATCACGGCCAGGGCCATCGGTGTCTTCAGGGGCAATCTCCATATATATACGGGTGAAAACAAAGAGCTGGAGGGTGGCTAATGATGAACGGCTGGAGATTTGATGCTGATTTAGACAAAGACGGGCAAAATCCACAAACTCAATGCCTATGGGGCTCGAAAGCAAGCTTTGTGGATCTCCGCTGCCGAACAATGCCTGATTTTCCTTAATGTCGTTGGAAATAAGCGACAAATAGCTCATTCGCAAAACAAGACAGAGAATACCGACATATGTGACGTCTAGCTTGGATTTGATGGATACCAGAGCAACGCGAGTGGCAGAATACTCAACGGGACCCAAGCGCTCAGTTAAAGCAGCACGGAAATCATTCTCATCAAGAAATGGATAGAATGGGTATAAGTTGCAGAAGAAACGGTCCACGTGACTCCACAAGATATCCTTAGTTGGCAAAATACCCAAGAGACGGCCTTCAAAACCAATATCAGGGTTCTTGCTGTTTGGATCATGGAAAGTTAATCCCAACGGAATATTGCGCAAATTCAACCGGGCATTATTTGGATCGAACTTCTGTTCCAGGTGTTTGCGGATTCGGTCTAGAACCCTCAACGGGATATTTCCGCCATCATCCAAGTCTGGAGGTGGTGGTGTGCTGAAGATGGAACTGCTTTTGTAAGGCTTTCCTGGTTTGTTGTCGAGAATGAAATTCCATAAATCAGCAAGACCACCATCCACACGAACAAGAGCTTGCCATGAAAGAGGACCGTTGTTCATTTGTTCGGATGTATAAGGATCATGACTCATGGAGTTGAAGCCACAATAAAAATCGATTGTGTCTGAATCATTGGCGATTGGGTTCACCGCCACAACTGCGTTATAGTCGGAAAACTGGGAAAGAACGGATGCTGCAGTTGTGGGGACTAGAAACATGGAATTTGGGTCATAATGCAGGGACAAATATCTATGTGGGGGAGGCGGAAGTTGGTCAGCATCAGACGGAAAAGGAGATTCATCATATGAACAGAGATAGGAAGTTCTGTGTTTAATGCAGGAAGAACATGGAGATTTGCGGTCACAACGCACTTTTCTGGATTTACACACATTGCAGACGATGGTTGTACGCTTGCGTTTTTTTAGGTGTGGGTCCATTATGGTGCTCATGAGTTGATAAAGTCGATGATGCCTCGGTGATATCGGAGATTCGGCGATAACGGAGAAAAGCGGATTTACATGCAGGAGTACAGATACGAATGGAGAAATACAGACGGATATATATTGGCGAGAGGACCAGCCTCGGTCATAGATCAAACTTGAGCCAATCGAGGTCACCATTGGCGGTGTTCCCACTATCGGCATAAGCACCAAAAGGAGCTTGGGCCTGGCCCTTGAGCCCATTTGTCAAAGAGGATGTGGTGGTGAAGGGCTTGATCTCATATTTTCCGCCCATATCCACGTCGGCAGGTGGCATTACAGCATCGTCATCAAGCGGAGTCATGCCATCATCATCGTCATCATTCTGAAGAGATGTGTATGTTCGGAAAAACCCATCGTCGTCGTTATCACCGCTAAGCTTTTGAGGAGACGGAAGATTATTATTGCCCTGTGATGGCAATGTCTTGAACGAGGAGTTATATGCGGTTAATTCAGACGGCACCACAAACGACGGACGTGATGTTAAATGAGATGTGCTTGAATATGACGAAGGCGACGGCATAGATGCCACAGACTGGCAATCTTGGTTGGAATGGCCATGAGATATGCTGCCGTTTCGAGCAAGCGACGATGGAGCCAGAGGCTGTTCAAAGTAAGTGTTGGAGGAGGAGAAGCCTGTTTGTGGGGTAGTGGCGCCACCAAAACGCATAGCATTAATACTGGCCGCAGCGGAACCAGTGGCATTTCCGAAACTCTGGTTGCCGGGGAAACTTGTGGCAGGGTTTGCTGATGGCGGAGTGGATGTGATGGGGGCGGTATTAGTGGGAGTACCAATATAAGAAGACTTTCTGGTGAGATTCAGAGCGGAAGGACGTCTGTGGATCGGCGGAGCAGCTTGGAAGCCACGGTTAACAATGGGAGCAGGAGCAGCGGTGGCAGCAGGGATATTAACCTCGGACTTTTTCCGCTTGAATTGGGAAGTTGAATTCGTCAGATATGGCGATGAAGGGTTGGAGCCCTGGAGCACGTGAGGATGAGCAAATGGGGAACCGCCAACAGAACTGGATAGAGAAGCAGACGCTGGGGGTTTCGGAAGAATCAACACGTTCTTTGGACGGGACGTTGAAGCAGGCGTTGTGTCGGAAGAAAATTCACCAGATGGGAGGTACAGACTTCCACCGCCTGCATACAGGAAGGAACTATTGATTGGAATAGCAGAAGAAGATGATAAAGATGATGAGAATGAACCTGAAGGGGCAAGGGAGATTTTTCCGATTGGTTTTTTTGGATATGATGATGGAGCAGACCACATTCCGTGTTGGGCAGTGAATGAAGACGGCGTAGCATATGAAGGAGTTGCATATGAAGATGAAGATGTTGGACGAACAGCATTAGAAGCTCTTCGTGAAGAGCGTTTTTTAATCACGTCAGTTTTAAGTGAAAGAGGTCTTGTAGTTCCATGAAGTTTCAAGAAGAGCCCGCAAGCATTGCAGAGAGTATTTCCTGTAGGGTCTTTTCTCCATAAAGGAGTTTTGACAGTATGGCAATTGAAGCATTCCGTTTGTGATTGCTGTTGCTGCTGTTGGGGCTGTTGGGGATCTGTCTTTTGTTTTTGCAAAGATGACGTAAGATTGGATTTTGGACGTGGAGGCGAATTCTGTGAATACGCTTGAACTTGAGAAACACTTTCTGAAGGTTCCTTTTTGACGGAGACAGGATTTCTGGAATGACTTGAACCATGAGTTGATGAGCCAGGGGAAGAATGTGGAGGGGTATCACTAGCCATAGAAAGAGGGGTGATTTCGGAACTCACAGGAGGTGCTTTCTTATACTTATTAGAATTCGAAGTATAATGGCCAGGTCTAAGATCATCCACAGATAATGGCAGTAATAAATCAAGAACTTTAGCATCAGGATGAATATCACTATCAAAATGATGATTATGGTTTTTATGGTTTTGTGAGGTTTGATTATCTTTTCTGACTTTTCGGTTATCCACACGTGGTTGTAAAGCTAATAATCTTGTAGCTTGATTCCAAAGTTCTCCAATAGATGGGCCATTTTCTAGTTCCGCCATAGCGTCAACAGCATATTGTTGATCCATGACTGATAAAGGATATACTAGTATAGACTAGGATGGATAAAGGATATACTAGTATTAGGATGGATAACTGGGATAACTAGTATATGATATAATGATATGATATGATATAATGATATGATATGATATAATGGGATAGCTGGTATATAATGATAATAGAATGATAATGATATGATAAAGCAGGAAAACTTATGAATCCAAAGAAACTGTAAGGATATAAGTAGTAACGAGTCAAGAACGTTGTTGTAAAGAAACTGTGGTATAAGCGAGTATGACTGTTTGGAAGGTTTGCCCGAAATATACAGGACGAGGATGGAATATGATGGACGAAAGATGGGAATATTTGAATATAGAATATAAATATGGGTTTATAAAAATGGATGAATAAAATATCAAGATATCAAAATATCAAAATATCAAAAAAAAAAAAATTAAAAATATAAAACTAAACGCTAGGGCGGTTTTTTTCTATATTAAAAAAATTACCCTCCTGCATATACCCGGTGGCTCCTCCAAAACCCTGCGCTCAAAATGCATCCTTCACTTGCCCCAATAAATTAATTTTAAAACGTCCTGCATATAATCAGGGTTTTCTTTCTTATATACATTCTTTCTTTCGGTCTATTCCGTTTCCTGCACATACTCTCCATCGCTACTGCGTAGTCAGAAACTATACCGCTACCGGCGGCACTACGGCTATGCGGCTAGTACTGCTGTGTGGTGTACTGGTGCACTGGTGCACTGGTTTATGTACTGGCTTAATGGTCGTCGTCTCGGTGCTGGTTCCGACGTCTGTGTCTATCGGAGCCGTGCATCACCGTGTGGTTGCTATCGGAATGAAGTCTGTATTCAAACAGAACCCCGGAAACTCTTTCGGTAGACCCCGTGGCCACTGTGTCCACGGCATCGGATCCCTGCATAATCAAGTCACATTCACGAATAATCCGCAAAATGGCATCGCACATGATCCGTCTTGCCTGGAACGGTTGCAATTTCTTTCTTTCGTCATCATCTCCACCACGTCCTCCACGACGTCCGAAACTAATGTTGGAGTTCCACATAGAAATAATGTCCTCTTCACGACGAACACTAAGGGCCAATCCGGTGATATCACTTAAGATCTGCTCCTGAAGAACACGTGGCAACTGTTTGTCTGGGATCAATGACCCGGTGATGGTCCGGAGAACCAACCTTTCCCAAATGAGCGTTGTTCTTTGTCTCACTCGTAAGTTGGACTCAGCGTCAGTGTTGAAAATCCTCCGGCCAAACCTGAAAACCCACCTTCCGCCTTTAGCATTTATAGGGTCTTCCCATACTGGCGTGACGCCAGTTTTGAAAATGAGCAATTGTGTCATTTGCGTCATTTCATATGCCTTCTTATACTGTGATAAGCTGCTCCATAATTGTTCCACCGACGCAATTCCTGTTACTGGTTCGCCGCCATCAACAACATTATCAAATGTGATTTCTTTTGTCGTTTGCAAGTACGAATCCACCGCAGCTGCTGCGTTTTTGTTCATGGTTTCTGGGTCCATTTCTCCTCCGGCTTCTTGAGTACTTGCCACCGCTGCTGCTGCTGCATGAGCTGCTTGAACTGCTTGAGCTGATTGAACTGTTTGGGTTTGTTGAACGGGAGATTCTCCTTCATTCAATGGTTCATCTCCAAGTTTCTTGGCTTTACGATGATGCCACATAGTCCAACAATAAGGAAGAACATGATGATGTGCAGGCACTAGAGCCACGGCATCTTGGGCTTCTTTAACAGGATTTCTTTTATTTTCAAAATCTGTTTGACTATCTCCATTTGTGCTACCATGACTGTTGTGTATAGGAGTGTTGATATTGGTATTGGAGGGAATTGAAAAGCCGTTATTGGAAGGATTTCCTGTATTGTTGCCATTTGTAGAGGAATTATGGGTTGAAGAACCAGAAGAAGAATTATTATGATGATATCTATGGGATCTGGAACCTCGATGATGTGTAGAATTATGATTGGATGAATTATGACTTCTAGAATGCTGATTTGGTGGATTCTGAGGTTTTCCCTCCGGTGCCTTTGATTGATTCATGATTCGGTTGAATAATGATTCTGCTCTTTTTAAGTTTTCCGACATGATGAATTGGAGAAAAGTGGAAAAGTGGAAATCTGGATCTAGAAAACTTTGCTAATAGAGCAAATGAAACAATGGATAAATGGAACAGCGGAACTTTTAGAAAAATGCAGTGGATGAGATGGTATAAAAATGCAAAATTGATCTATAACAATTGGAAATATAAAGAAAAAGAAAAGAAAGAAACGTTGAAGACTTCTTTTTTGAGAATATTGCATCTAAAAATTTTCATTATGGTGCGGTCGTGGGAAACTCAAATCTATCAAGCTTATACTCGAGAGGGAATAGACTACTTAAGATTGATTTTGCTTAAGTATTTATATATATATGTATGAATATGAATATATATATGAATATGAAAATCAGTATGAATATATATATGAATATTTATATAAATATATATAGGTGTATATATATGAATATATATATATGAGTATAGGTATAAATATATATATATGAGTATAGGTATGAATATATATATAAATATATTTGAGCATAGGTATGAATATGTATGAATATACTTCTTGTTTATTCTTTTTGTTGAAACCTAAAAAAACTTCATAATTTGACCTTTTAGATCAAAATATTCCTTTTGTTTAAATCATATTCTTCAATTGAATATTCACAAAGGATTGTTAATTTGAGTATAATATGAATTTTATGAGGATTATAAGGATCAACATAATAAAGGAAACTTGAAGAATTAATAAAATAATGAAAAAGTGAAATTTCGAAGAAAATAAGGAAAATGGTGTTGAAATTCGTTGTTTATCAATTTTGCAACCGATTTCGCGAAAATGTATAAATATTGGTCTCATTCTTATTTTTTTAATTCGCATTCTTAGTTATACCCTTACTAATTTCTTATATCTTATAATCTTTATGATTTTGTATATTTCACAAAAATTTATATATTTAGTTCTATTATGTAATTCAATTATAAATTCCTATTATGTATTCCTTAAATTATATATATTCAACTTTATTCGATATAATTTACTATATTTACATTCTCTTTGATATTCACTTTCCTCGATAATTTCTAGCTTTATTGATAAAACGCTTTAATCAATATCCTATATTCATTATATATTTAATTTTATCTATTCAATATTCTATAATTATTCTAATCACGTTTTATAATCATTCTATCTATATTTTATATCTCATTTTTATTGTACGTATATTGTTTATTCATTCTACGAATAAATATATCCATTTTTCCGAGATCTTATATCATCTATTATTCATATTCAAATTCCAATATACCTATGATAAATTATCTAACTGAGAATCTATTATGTTTTATCTTTGTATACCGTCATCTTACTTACTATATCAATACAAACTTTTTTATTGGTCTTATAATTATTATTTTTATTCCTTACACTTTATATAAATCTTTCAACTTATTACATTATTATTCCATCCATAAAATCTTATTGTAATATATTAGTCTTATTATAGTCTTATTATAGTCTTATTATAGTCTTATCATAGTCTTATTATAGTCTTATTATAGTCTTATTATAGTCTTATCATAGTCTTATTATAGTCTTATTATAGACATATTATCGTCTTTATATAGTCTCATTATAGTATAATTATACTAATATTATAATCTTATGATAATATTTTTATAATCTTATCAAAAACTTACTATCATATTACTGAAGTCCTATTATAGTCTTATTATACTCATGTTTTATACTTATATTCTCATATTCTCATATTCTCATATTCTCATATTCATATATTCTCATATTCTCATATTCTCATATTCTCATATTCATATATTCATATTCTTATGCTCATATCATATACATTCTAATATTTGCCGTCTTTTTCTTCACTTTTCTTTATATATATAATCTAACTTAAACCCTACATTATATACCACATATCAAAGTCAAAACTACACAAAAGTGTAAGTCATGATTTAAACCATAAATCTGGTGTACTGATTTAAAGATAACTTATATACTAATTTGAAGATAACTTACATACTAAGTTGATAAAATTTTACTAGGATTTATCAAATGAATACAATATTCTGTAGAATTTTCCTTCATATGATTTAATATTCCAAATCTATATACTTTTCATAATCTATACGCTATCTAACCAAATTATCACTCTATTCCGCGGTGATGTATAATATTTTACTTATTCTTATATTCCAAGATTCATATTCTTTGATCTTATTCTTTAATCTTTCTATAACCTTTTATTTTATTTTATACTTTAAATCAAATTTTTATTAGAATGATTCCTCATTTATACTCTTATTTTAAACCCTTATATCGTATTCTTGTATTGTATTCTAATATTGTTATGTTATATTGTTATGTTATATTGTTATGTTATATTGTTATGTTATATTCTTATATTATATTCTTATAGTCTTATACTAATATTCATATTTTCATTGATTCTTTTCTTATATTCTTATACTCTTGTATTATATTCTTATATTATATTTTTATATTATATTCTTATACTAGTCTTCATGTATATGTATATTCATATCTTCATAGCTTCATATCTTCATATATTCATATATATCTGTTCATATAAACTAATTCATACTTATATTGTCCATTCATTTTAAATTGAATATTGTATTTAAATTATTAAAATTACTTAAATTATATTTTTTTTTTTCTTTTTTTTTTTTTTTTTTTTTTTTTTTTTTTTTTTTTTTTTTTTTTTTTTTTTTTTTTTTTTTTTTTTTTTTTTTTTTTTTTTTTTTTTTTTTTTTTTTTTTTTTTTTTTTTTTTTTTTTTTTTTTTTTTTTAAATCTTCATTTTTCGTTAACTTCAAAATATTTACCTTAGTTACCTTATTTACTTTTCATTTTCACTGGATCTCTTTATTATCAAATTTTATTCATAATGAAGATTTCATGATCCTTCATCATTTGATTTTTCTCATTATGCTCTCTCTATTTAAAGACCCCAATATTATTATTTCTTTATTATCCCACTCTATTAACCTCTGATCATGTGGCTATATTTATATTCCTTTAATAGTATTCTCATTAGCTCTTGATTCTTAAGAATTCTATTCTTATTGGAATTCTTCAAATCTTAATGGTTATATAATTCATTCCCTAAATCTCTATATTTCTATAATTCTATAATTCTATATTCTATATTCTATAATTCTATATTCTATATTCTATAATTCTATAATTCTATAATTCTATAATTCTATAATTCTATAATTCTATAATTCTATAATTCTATAATTCTATAATTCTATTTCTATAATTCTATTTCTATATTTCTATGTATCTATTTCCCTATATATCTTTAAATATCCCTTTATATTCTGATATTTGTTTTCATTCTCTACTTTCTCTTTACTTATATTATACGTATATTATACGTATATTATACGTATATTATACCTATATCCTATATTATGCCTATATTAATATATATGTTCATATTCTTAACTGATTTGTATTTGTGATATTCATATAATCTTTAATTTTTATGATCCACACCAAATCTTTCTTTTAGAATAACACCATTCATATATTCCTCCCTATATTTGATACTATTGACTCTCATTTGACTTCTTATCCTTATTCCATATTCCATAATCCATATCAAGAATTCAATATTATACTTCATCTTCTCTTCCATATACTATCCTTATTCTCTCCTGGAATTCTACAAGTCATCCTCATAATGCTTAAATTACAATTGGTCTATGCCTCGAAATTCTCCAAGCGTTATTCTTATATTAAGCATAGTATAAACCTCGGTTAGTTATACTAAGCCTTGGAATAATAGTGCAAATACCCACCTAAGGTCTTGCACCCATTAATGTAGTTGCTAACATTCAACTTCTCGTTAATAGAATGAGCACCATCATCACCTCTACCCATTGGTAACAAAAGAACCTGTACACCAAGCTCTTTTTCAAAAGTCAATGTGATTGGGATGGAACCACCTTCTCTAGTAAAGTCAGGCTTGACGTTCCACACATGCTCAGTAGCTTTTGAAGCTGCAGTGAACGACTCATTGAACGGATTGGACACCCAGTAGTCGCCGTCATGAATTAGTTCCACATTGAGCTTGTTCTTCGAGTTGAGCTCTTTGAAAACCTTGTTCACGTGATCAAACACTAATTGGTCCAATTTACCCGAGTCGATATCTGGCACAGTTCTGATGGAGAACTTGCCCACCACCTTAGCAGGAATGACGGTCTTGGCACCAGCCCCGGAAAACGCACCTTCGATTCCGTGCACAGACAACGAAGGGTATCTCCACCTATGCTTCAAGATGTCCTTCTTGTTATCGTACAAGGCAGTGGACGAGCCCGAGGCAGCGTTCAACTCCTCCACGGAAAAGTCAATGTCGTCATACAACTTATCTTCCTTTTCCGTCAACTCAGCCACCATGTCGTCAACACCAGGAACCAAGATTTTGCCGTGAGAATCCACCAATTTGGACAACACTTGCACCAAGTCAGTCATTGGCTCAGCGACAACACCACCAAAGATACCAGAATGCAAATCTGCCCCTGGTCCCTCAATGGCCACCTGGTAGTAGTTGCATCCTCTCAATCCGTAAGTCAACACTGGCTTGGACGTTCCCAACCAGTAGTTATCAGAGATACAAACAGTAGTAACTGATTTGAAGTAGTCCTTGGCTTCACGGGCAATCAAGTCGTCAAGACCAAGAGATCCAGATTCCTCCATTCCTTCAAAACAAACCACCAAATTCACTGGCAATTCCCATCCAAGCGCACGGTGTGCTTCAATGACATTCAACCATCCCATGACGGGTCCTTTATCATCAGTGGATCCTCTACCGTAGAGAATTCCCGCTTGTTCGTCGTGTTTCATCTCAAATGGTTCTGTAGACCATCCGTCGCTTAAAGAAGCTGGCTGAACATCGTAATGTCCGTAAACCAACACGGTCTTTTTGGCGGGGTCTTCCCCGTATCTTCCAAGAACGATTGGTGGCAAGTGCAAATTTGGATCGGAAACTGGAGGTGGTTGTTTCCCCAAATCTTTAAGTTGAATATCGGAGAATCCCAATGTCGTAAGTTCATTAACTAAAAATGCCGACATATCCACCACTTTTTGTCTAAGGGTTTCATCTGAAGATACCGATGGAATGGCGATTGCTTTGCGCAATCTATCGATAAATTGAGGTTGCAATTCATCGATTTTTTCGAAAAGTGGTTCTAGTGGCAATTTACTCATAATGAAAGATGTAGCCGAAACAGTTTGGGGAATTTACAGTCTGGGAATTGACACTCTGGAAAAGGAACGGGTAGTGCCGCACGGTAAAAGGGCCCTCTGTGTATGTGCAGGAAAACGCTGATTACATAAGCAGTTTTTCTCAATGGACCATCTGATGCCATCTCCACAGACTGCTTTGCCGTGCCCTAGTGCCGTCTAAGCACGTGATTTTGTGTTGCATTATAACGTGCATATCATGTGCTTTTAGATTACATAATCAGCACTACATAACGCGCGGGCAAAACACAAGACCGCCATGAGCGACGACAGCAGCTCTGACGATGCCTTCTTTGATGTGCTTGAGGAGCTTGGCGGAGAGCCAGTGGTGCTGAAAGCGGAGGACTCAGTGATTCCGAGGGCTTCCCCTCGGACTTCCCCTCGGACTTCCCCTCGGGTTGTCCCTCGGGAACTTCCCACCTCCGATGATGAGGTAAAGATCCCCTCGGTTTTCCTCGCCCATGGCCCCCGGAATTCAAGGCTTCTTGCCAAATCTAAAGAGATTGCAAGACAACTCACTGAAGATGAGAAGAAAACTTCGGAAAAACTTAACCATCTCCAACAACTCAGAAATGCCTTTCTTCATGAGCTCAATGACAATGGTTCCCAAATTACATACACCCAGAAAAATGCCGCTTCCATGATCGATACACTTGTGGAGAAATACCACACAAAAGATATTGATTTATACTTGAAACGCCATTATTATTGTTTCAGTGATGTTTCAAGTGTCCATTTGGATGTTTCACATTCTCTAGATCCACTATTACTGAGTGTAATTCACGGTGACCGTCTGTTTGCCTCCACAATTGGGGGGAACCTTCTTAAAATGGGATTTTCTCGTTCAGATATTGTGGATTGGTTCTTGGCAAACTGCTACTCCGTGGAAGAACTCCAGTTTGGTGTTGCCATGACGGAGGATTTGCCTAGTGGGGGAACTCCGTCGGAGAATCTGCCTAGCGGGGAAACTCCGTCGGAGATAATACCAAATAGGAAAAACCCCGAGATACGCTTCAACAAATTGTTTGCTGCCATTGGTGGAAATCCCCCCGGTACATGCTTGCCCCTTAAGCTCGTCCATTACAACACAAACCCGCAGTTGACTGTGCTACGACTTCGGTTGGTAATGATAGAAGGATACAATATGCAGGAAGACAAATTCATAGAGCATTTTATTCGTGCTGTTAGCGATTTCACCCTCAACAAGGAGGCCCGAGAGCTTCTCCGGGGCGAAGTCGTTCGTCCCGTAATGGAAAGACTAGCGCAATCGCCAACAGCAGCAGAAACATTGCAACGGGCCCTTGGCAAAATTGAAACCCGTGCACCACAAGACACACACCCGTACACCAACAAAAATGGAGAGATTATTGGCAACTTTGTCCACCACGTGCACGAGGCAATGAAGGACGGACCGGGACGACAGTTGGCCAACCAATTAGTTCGAGGTTTTCTTTTCGGGAAGGCCGCAACGGAATCGGAGGACATCTCACCAGAGGAGGCAACGGCGGTGGTCGGAACCATATCAAGGGTGCACGTGGGGGCGGAGCACGTGACGCAAATCATGTGCAATAGCAGTAAAGCATCAATGTGCAGTACCATACTTACTAAGCACATTTACTACGGGACAAACCAGCGGCAGTGGGTGGCAGAACTCAAACGGCAGCTTCATCTAAGCAAGGACGAATTGCAAGAGAAAATTGGCACGTGCGCGCGGGTTACCCCGAGTATATGCAGGACGATATTAACATATGGATTAAGCGAGATTTACCATGAACTTGAGCGGCTTGGCCAAGTCTTAGACAAGAATGTGGTGTTCTACCAAGCAGATCCTTTCTATGGGCCATAAGTTCGGGAGAAATATTCTTGGCGATCACGTGAACAACGTGCATAACCGCGGTGTCAACGGAATATTCCGAGGTCAACGGCCCGGTGCACGGGTGTTTTCCTCACAAACCACGATCACCAACAACACAGAATCAGAAACATCAACTCCCATGACCATTCCCCACCAAACGACTCCTTTAGAGTACACGAATCCTGAACTTGATGAACACAGGCAAAATCAGCCTGGCTCCAGGGTCCATCTCAAGTATGGATTGGGACCGATTCCGCAAGAATTGCGCAATAGCAGAGTGTTCCTTTTCGACATCGACAACTGTCTTTACCAGCGGTCAACAAGAATCCACGATATGATGCAAGAGAAGATTCACCAATATTTCAAACATCATTTGCAATTATCCGATGATCAGGCCCAGGAATTGCACTTATCTTATTATAAGACCTATGGGCTTGCCCTTGAAGGTCTAGTAAGAAACCATAGTGTTGATGCTTTGGAGTATAATAGCGAAGTGGACGATTCACTTGATCTAAAGGCGGTTTTATCCTATAATGAGCTGCTTCGTGATATGCTCAAGGCGATTCGGCAAAGTGGCCAATTTGACGTCCTTTGGCTTATCACTAACGCATACAAGAACCACGCTTTGCGTGTGGTATCGTTCTTGGGCGTAGGTGACTTGTTTGACGGTCTAACGTTTTGTGATTATGCCGAAAGCCCTATTGTGTGCAAACCAATGAAACAGTTCTTTGATAGATGCTTGCACGTGATCAATGTTGATGGTAACGATGCCAATGCCAAAGGCCGTCTTTCGTTTGTTGATGACTCTGAACTCAATGTTAAAGCTGCTTTTGACCAAGGCTTCGGCCACGTGTTCCATTATGTGGAGGATGAAGCTGAGGTATCCACATTGCGGCTGAAGCCGGACTTTGCCGCCTATTACGGCAAGAATAAGATTACCATTGTCACCGATATGCTTGATCTTCCTGCCGTGATTCAGAACTGATGGCAAGACTTTTAGAGTAAGTAGTATGTGTATGGTCTGGTGTACGGGTCTGGTGTACGGGTCTGATGTATGGTGTACGGGTGCTCGACATGATCTCGATGAGCGTATACCTCGGTCCCAACTCATGGGAAAGAAAATCCATACCTACATCGGCCAGGTGCTTCTCTTGCACGGGTACACGCAAAATGCGCTGACCTTTTACGCCAAGACATCAGCACTCCGGAAAAAGCTCCAGTCGATGCAGTTGAAATGTGTATACTTAAACGGTCCCATTAAGCTCACCACCGATCAGTTCCCCTCATCGGATGCACTTTCCAAATTCGGAGCAGCTCAGGGCAATGATGACATTAGTTACCGGGGCTGGTGGGTCAAAGACAAAGATGGTCGGTATGATCTTGAAGAATCCATTGCCACCATTAAGCGGTACGTTGACCATGGAGAGATTCTCCGTGATAACAAGACTGAACAAGATGATGATGCCACGGAAAAACTAGATGATTTTGCCGATATTCCCATTGTTGGACTCATAGGATTCTCCCAAGGTGCTTGCTTAGGAGGAGCACTATTGGAGAAGTCCCCACAATTATTCGGGTTTCAGTTGCAGTGGGCTGTGTTATATTCTGGGTTCCGTATTGACACATCATCAAAAGGAATGCCTCAATATGCCGAATATTATTCTCAGGATAATGGATCCTCGTCATTGGCTAGAATGTTGCATGTGGTGGGTGAATTAGACACCGTGGTTGGTGAAGATCGAGCGTACACATTGTATGAGGTGAGTAAAGAAAACTCTCACATATTGAAGCATCCAGGAGGACATTTTGTGCCGAATCTGAAGCTCATGATTGACCATGTGACCGGGTGGATTGCACAAGGAGATAACGGAGATAAGAAAGAAGAAAAATCCGAGGCAAACTCTATCGACGACATCATGTCCATGATGGATAAAGTTGGCGTTTGAACAGACAATTAAACATCTAGACCAAGACATGCAGATGTAGATCAAGATCTAGAGCTCATCGTGAACACGTGCACCACGGTACTTTGCGTAGTACTTCTTTTCTTTCTTTGATAATGGCCCTTCGCCTGGGTTTGCCTTTGTAATAGACGAGATCCATTTCTCCACCTTGGTCTTATCTTTGAGAGAACCTTGAGAGTATTTTTCAAAGGCACTGTTTTCGGAATCCCATAAAAACAATTGAGGAAGTTCATCGTTGTCGGTGATGGGCAAATCGGCTTCAGCAACATCTTGAACAGAGTTCACCTTCAAGTAACCAAATTGCACAGACCCAAGAAAGTCTATAGCCATTGTTTTCAATAAAGGAGGCAAAGAAGCAGTTTTAGTCACGAGAACAGCCTTATGAGGCATCTCTGGAGAGCTGGACAAGAATTTCGGAAGAGATTTTGCCCCATGGAGAGTCTTGACATAATTCTTCATTCTTGAAAGCACAAACTGAGTCATTGACTTCAAAGACCTCTCTCCGTTATAAGTTTCTGGCACGTGTTTCAGAGTAGGCAGCACAGTTTTCCCTGGGACGTATTTGGGAGGTCTAAACACCATAACTGTAGGAAAACCTTGGACGTGATATTTGGAACAAAGCATTCGATTTGCTTCAGAGTCACAGTTTACTGCAACCACATTGACGGCATATTGAGCATCTTGATGGATATATTTGCCCAATCTATTGAATGCGGGCTCCAACTGTTTACAGTAACCACACCATGGAGCGTAAAATTTGACAATAGATGTATAGTTGGATCTGTGGACGACTTTATCGAAATTAGAAGCAGTCAACTCATAAATGTGTTCGTTTCCATTATAGAGATTTCCGGAAGCACGGCAAAGCGCCAAAGTGATTGATAATAAAGTTGCTAGGATCCTTGCAAACATGGTGTAGTTGATGAGTGTACGTGTTCGCGCGGTCATGGAATAATCTGAATAGAATATAGTCTGATTATGACAACGTGGAAATTGATCGGAATACACCAATATCAAAATTTTGGATTATCAAAATAGATTATCACATCATTATTTGAATCTGGATAAATGAATAGAATTTGCCGATAAACAATCAAAAAAGAGGGCAAATTGAACCATCTAATAACATCACGGCATCAAAAAATTACTCCCAAATTTACAATAAAAGTCAATTATACTAGCGGATCTACACTTTCTTTTATAGTTTCCTTGACTATGGTCACGCATCAAATTTAACCCCTGAGTGTTTCACATTGGCGGCTGCAAATTTGTGCGTTTTGATATATATCCGCGCAATGATCTCTTCTTTTCTTCTCTTCTCTTCTTTTCTTCTCTTCTCTTCTCTTCTGATCTTCGCTTCTTTTCTTTCATCTTTCATCTTTCTTTGATCTCCTCATTCTATCAACTCTTCTTAGATTTTCATTTTATCCCGACTTGATTCATTGATCTAGTGGCAAATCACAGATTTGCCACTACTCCAATTCAGAATTATAACTCTGAACATATCATAAAAGCTTCCATTATAAAAGCTTCCATAATAGAAGCTTCCTCCATCTCCAATCAAACATACACGCCAAAGAAGTTGGCTAAATAAACAGAGCCTAATGCGACAGAAACAGAAGCAACGGCGGCACTGCTAAAGTATTTGATTGGAGAGTTCTTGTTGAGTAAAGCCAATGAAAGAGAAATGAACGCTAAATGTTAGTATATACTTCAATTTTGGCGCTAACGGTGGAAACATACCTATGAGAACAAGCAAGAATGTGAACACAGTGTGAGTGGAAGAAAGGGACAGAGCAATGACTTCGGAAGATTTGGTCTTGAAGATTTCGTCATGCTTAGCAAACAAAAGAAGATTGTCGAAGGTTTCTTTGGTGGACATATTCAATGATGTGTGTTCTAATGGTGAGAATTGTTCATTGATTGTGCACACGGTGTTTCTACGATTCTTGGGATGTACGGGTGTGCACTTTCAAAGAAGTCCACTTCTGTGTTTCTGCATCCTCACTGATAACATGTCTGGCTGGAATACAATCGACTCCGATGCGGTATGTTTTGTGTTTCTATCCTTCAAAAAACTAGAGCTAACAACAGGGAGTGTTTACTGAATTAGTGGAGAAATTGGGTGTGCAGGATGTCCAATTTGAAGAGCTTTTCTCCATAGATAGCGATTCTTTACGAGCAGTGGCGCCCGTCCATGCTGTGATCTTCTTGTTTAAATATAGCAACATCGACCGTGAATACGCCAAACGAAATGAGCCTATTGATGGTGTTTATGATGAAGATTTCCATGATAATGGAGTGTTTTTTGCAAATCAAACCATCCAAAATGCTTGTGCCACTCAAGCAGTGTTGAATTCTTTGCTTAACAAAACCGATGCCATCAATATCGGCAATGAATTATCCAATTTACACTCTTTTGTCCGTGAATTCGACCCAGAAATGGCCGGAGAGACTCTCTCCAACAGTGAAGAGATTCGCAAAGTGCACAACTCCTTCTCTGCGCCCAAATTCATCGATAAGGATGACTCCATTCCTCCGGACCCTTCTGACGATAAAGACGACGGGTTGTTTCATTTCATCACCTATGTCAACGTCAATGACGTCATCTACGAGTTGGACGGCCTTAAGCAATATCCCATTGTGCATGAGCCGTTGGACAGCGGGGACCAATTCTACGACAAGTTGCCGGAGATCTTGCAACGGAGAATCGCCAAATATCACGGAGAAATCCGGTTCTCCTTGCTTGCTATAACCAACAATAAGATCAACCAATATCGAGAATTGGGAGATTCAGAAGCACTTCAGCGGGAATTGCAAAAACGGGAAACCTGGCAACGGGAGAATATTTTGCGCAGACACGATTTTCCAAAGCTTATTGTGGCATTGCTCAAGAATATCAGTAAAGATATGGATGATGCTCAATGGAATCACTTACTTCAACAAGCCAGGGGGAAAACCATGCAAAGATACAAGAGGTGATGCTTTAGCAATATACCCCTGGGATTATTCCCAATCACTAAAACTCAAGAAACCACCGCCAGAACGGGAGTGTCTAGAGAAATAGTCAAAATCAATACTGACGGCGTTCCCTAGCAAAATTGCTCTCTGATCAAGGGTCAATGGCCCAGCCACAGATGGGTACATGTTTCCCAAGCCAGCAAAACTAGCTGGATCCATCCTGACGACGTAAACACCGGTATCGGTGAAAAGTTCACGGCCCAAACCAACCCAATTACGATCAACCGAGGCTATGACGTCACCATTGTCGTTGCGAACAGGGAAATCAAATGCGAGAAATGGAGAATCTATACCACCAAATTGCTCATATTCGTCGGTATTTTCGTCTTCCAACTTGAAAAGGTTGTATTTTCTCCTCCACAAGTGCCATTTCTGCACCAGCTCACCGATAATCTCATACATGAGATTGCCCTGGTTATCAAAACCGGGCAAAAGACTCTTGATGTGGGAATTGATGAAAGAAAATGGTCTTTTGATGGTCAAAAGCAATTCTCCATAATTGTTGAACACATCAATGTCGAACGGACGATGTAACCGGAAAAATTGTCTTCCGAGCATCTTGAAAAACCCCAAGTCTTTTTCTTCCATATATCCGAGTTGTTCCCCCATGGCATTCATGATTTTGTATCTGTTTGCCTGTTCGAATCCAAGAACGACATTCATGAATTCAACTTGTCTTTCAATGACCAACGTTGGCTCCTTGAGAATATCATAAATTCCGTCTTCCTCGGTAATTAAACCGTTTTCGTTAGGAGGAACTGAGAAAACCGGCAGATGATTCTCATAAACAGAGGCATTTTCTGATGGGTTTGTTTGGTAATAGAATTGACCACCATTGGATTGATATTGGGTATTCAGCAGTTGTTGCTGTTGATGCTGGAGACGACGGAGTTCTTCCGGAGAAAGTTCTTTTGCGATTCTTGTTTTACGCAAATTTTGTCTAATTAGGGCAGAATTAGAGTTTGAGAAGCTTCTCCGAACGGAGGAATTAATGCACGAGGTTGAAGTTGCCGATATGGAACGGATTGAACGGAACATGTTGGTGGCAAGTGTGTTACTGGAATATTCATCATGTGCGAGGGTTGAACCTGGGTATATGCAGGAGGTTGCAAAAGAACACCAATGAGGAAGCATGAGAAACAAGTCTACAAGACGCAACATGAATAAATATATTCTGGCTCACGGAGAGCATTTTTTCTAGGGTCAGTATTTGATTTCCGAATTGGTGTCAGAATTGGGGCCACGGGACAACATTAGTTGAGCTTCTTTTGGGCGCCAGTTCCAGATCCGGACAAAACACCCTTCATGAATTCATAAACAGTGAAGGTGACAGCTTGACCTGGAGCAACACGCATGATTCTTGGAGTGATACCCTTATACAAGGCATTGACACCTTCTTCCTTGATTAATTGGCGACCAATCTTGGCGATACGAACCCAACCAGATTCGTTGGAAGCATAAGTGGATTTTTGCAAACGAGTCTTGATAGTGTCCAAGGGAGCATTGGACAAGGGACCTAAAGCACCAGAAAACAAACCAATCAAAGAAGTTTCCCATGATGGCAAGCTTTCCAAGCCTTGGTAACTTTGCAAGTACTCCTTCAATTTAGAGTACACGGTGAAATTGACACCCTGGTTGGACGCTTGACGAGCAGCAGTCAAAGAAACACCACGGTAAAGAGTGGAGAAGCCTTCTTCTCTCACGATAACATAGGCAGCATGAAGAGCATTTCTATATTTAGGAACGTCCAATGGGTCAGCCATGGAATGATGTTGAGCTTGCAAGCGGATTTTCACCACTTCCATTGGGTTCACCACCAAGACTGCTTCAGTAACACCGGCACCGACACCAGAAATGAAAGTATTTGAGGTTGAGATTTTGCCCTCGGCGTCCTTAAAAAGGGAACGGTAAAATTCGTAAGATTGGAAACGAATCCCCATTTTTGGAACAATTCCTAGAACAACTGCACCCAAACCTTTATAAAGGGACATGAATGTTTCTTTTTGGACAATGTTGATACCGGTACGAAGGAACCCAGGAGGTTTTTGGCCGGATTTTTTGTACAATTGCATTCTGACTTTAACAGTATCCAATGGATGACAACATAAAGCTTCAAATAATCCGGCCACGCCGCCGGCGACGAGGTCTGTGACGGAGCCACCTTTTTTTTGTGAGGACATATTAACTTAAGATCAGGATCAATTAATTAAAGGAAATATAAGATCAAAAGATCAAAAAAAAGGAAGATTCAAAAGATCAGAATTCAAAAGATCAGAATTCAAGAAAAAAGAAGAAAGGATCAAAATCAAAAAGAATCAAAAAAAATCAAGAACCATCGTGTGAGGGCGACATTGCCTTTTTATATCGTTGTTTAGGGGAAGGGATGTGCTCGGGCGAAAAATAGTAGCTGGGGTAAGTTCCATTGGACCGGGGAAAAATGTCAGGTGTACGGGTGTTTTACTCGGTTATGTGGGGCATACGGGAGTACATTTGGTGGTGAAATTGCTTGTGCGTCACGGGATGAAGGTCACGGGACTATCTATTAATAGTGTAGAGTGATCTTTGACGATAGCCTAGTCGATGGAATTGTTTCTGCTGAGTATCCACGCCCGGGTGTGTATTTCCGTGGTCGGTTGTATACCATGAGTCAATGTGAATTTTCCGGGGTGCGTTTGCGAGTCACATCCTCGGGTCTGGGGAAGTGCGTGCGAAACACAATGCATGAGCCAAAGCCAAAACCAAAATTTAATCTACTGCTAAATATCTCCTACCATTAAGGTATAGCAATATCATCTGTCACATGATCGGGCCCGAGAGCGGGGGTTGAAACCCGTACATCTCGAACTATGAATTGGTGCAGATCGCTTAGATACTCCCTCCGTGGGCCCGGATAGTGTATATGCAGGTGAATCTTCATTCCTGTATGTACACTTCGACCTAATGCCGACGTGGAGAGCATTGCCTACGCTTACATAATCAGACAAACATCCGTACACCAGCTTACCCCAGGACAATCATCCCCTGAGCAAAAAGAGCCATTTTTCGAGCGAGAGCCAGAAATATAGTACCATTGAAATTCTGAAATCTACAAGGGCACGCCCATGGGTCTCTTTCTTTGTTTTTAAGTACTTATCTCTTTTAAAGCCTACTCCAAACATTCCAGCCTGCATATAATTACCACTATA
This sequence comes from Osmozyma tolerans, assembly GCA_030582955.1. Lineage (NCBI taxonomy): Eukaryota > Fungi > Ascomycota > Pichiomycetes > Serinales > Metschnikowiaceae > Osmozyma > Osmozyma tolerans. The sequence continues at coordinate 40,797 of JAJMHH010000008.1, forward strand.
GATGGATCATCCTGTATATAGTCTACACTAATTACTACACTTTTACACCCTTCCAGAGGTCGTGATCTAGTTAGTTATACTTTGGATATTGTGTATATTATATGTAATATTTTTGCCGTGTTTCTGTATTACTCTTTGATATTTTGCAGTTTAATGTTGATCTCAGTATATGAATATAGAGGTAAAGGTGATGGAAATTTTCCAAATATTGTCAGTGATATTGAGTTATGGTACGTTTAATAATAAGTACTATTGTATTATTGCTGATTGGAGTGCTGAAATATTGAATCACTGATATACTGATTTATGATATAGTTCTGATATACTTCCCGAAATACAGACATACAGATTTACAATATTATAGGCGTAAAGAATTTGTAAAATACAGAATTTATAGAAAATGCGATGTATGGAATTAATGAATTATAAATTAATGAACAGCTGAATTAGTGGATACTGAATTACAATAGTACAACAGTACACAAAAAAGAGTAAAGTATTGAAATAAAGAATTTTGATCGAATTGTAAAAATCAATATGATAATTTTTATTATGACACAATAATATGAAATGAGCAGTGGGTCTATCTTTTAATAGACGAGATTATAGAAATAATATAAAGTAAAGAAATAGAGATATTTGTAAAATATATAAGATTTGACATATTACAGGGAAAGGAATATTAAGCAATAGTTGATTGTTTGATGTACTATATACTATCTATATACTATACTATACTATATACTGTATACTAAATACTATACTATATACTATTCTAAATACTATTCTAAATACTATGCTAAATACTATACTATATACTAATACTATGTATATTAAATAATTTGTTATATTTAATAATAAATAAATAATTGATTAATTCAGAGTATAATATGACCAATTATCAAATAGTATAGTATTGAGATCAGTATTAATATAGAATATACAATATACAATATAGACCATAGATTATACAATACAGTGTAGAATAGAATATAGAATAGAATATAGAATAGAATATAGAATAGAATATAGAATAGAATATAGAATAGAATATAGAATAGAATATAGAATAGAATATAGAATAGAATATAGAATAGAATATAGAATAGAATGTACTATATGAAGTATAGAGTAAAATATAGAATAGAATTCAGAATAGATAATCAACAATTATATGCTTTATAGGATTTGTTGCAGAATTCGCAACCATATATGAAACTGAGTAAGAAATGTACAGAATGTTGAAAACCATATTAAAGTTGAGAGGTGGATTCTGGAATAATGGCACAAAAGTTTATATTCCTACAATCACTGATTCACTCTTCAATCACTGATTCACTCTTCACCCACTGATTCACTCTTTGGACGGAGACTCATTTCGAACTTCAACTTATCACATTTATAATAAATGGTTCATAATCCTAAATGTTCCTAAATACTATGTATTATGTAATCAGTCCACGTGACTACCCTAAAAATCGATAATTCTTGTGGATGTAGAGAAGCACAGATTATCATGATATTTGACAAAATCGTGAAAGACAAATAAAGAAAGGAATATTATTTCTTGGTTTATCAGAATATCAAATGTATCCATAATAAATACATTTTCATAATAACTATATTTTCCATAATAACTATATATTTTTCGATTTCACAAATATATTGCGAAATTAGAATTTATAATGTAATTCAAATCTTAAGTTGCAATTCCGTATCCAAACTAACTTGAAAATGATATAAAAATCTCCATATTTTCAGTAAACTTTTGCTATAATCATTGAAATTGTATATAATCGAGGCATTGATTTAATCATACAATTGGTGCTGACTGCACACTTCTTCGTTGTGGTGGAATTCCTCACCAGAATCTACATGGATGCCTAGTAACGCTTACGTAATCAAAAAAATACTGTTTAGGTTTCTGTTTCTGTTGCATCTTCCATAGCTTCCTAATCTTATGCCGGTAGCTAAACCTGACGTCGATATGAAACACTTGGTTTGGGGTTAATGCTGTTCATGTGATCACGATCATGTGACTCTGTCACGTGAGAATCATACTATAACATTCTTCCCTGGCTTTACCTTGTGTGTATTAGCCTGATTATAATAAAAAGAATCCCCTGAGTAGAGAATAGAAGCAAATATAGTTTCCGTGCTTCATGGCAGACTCTAATGCCCTTCCTATTCCGGTAATTCGACTTAGCCGCGGTGGTAGTCTTAGGAAGCCATTTCATCGAGAAAAATATATAAAGTTCAAACGGACGAGATATTGTATTCGGGAAATGAAATTGAGAGTTTAAATGTATCCATAGTGTGAATTAGGCTAATTCAAACAATGAGATTTACTACTATAGTGATTTACTACTATAGTTTCCGAAATTGTCAATGTTAGAAGCATTAACTGAATACACAACAATTCAAAAATGGAACAAATGGATACCACAAAAGTATTGTCTATACTCTATAAGAAATGGGCAAAACTCTCATGAATTTTATTTGTAACTTGCAAGATTGGAGTGTTAGTTATGGTGTACTAATTTCCGGTTAAGAGAGGTGTATTTATTAATGCCTTTTTCCATGGTGTCTGAACCACTGGGTTTATTTTAATTTTACTAGCTACATGTGTTTTCTGTGTTTCTTTGTATTCTATTAGAGTCGTCTTTAAAGCTCTAGGATCTCGTAGGGTCAAAATTAACGGGGGTAAGTGTCCGGATAAGAGAGGGTTTCCTGCATATTAGATTACAATATACATTTCTATAAATCATTATAGTAATATTAATTTAGCAGCCGAAAGAAATTTCATCTTCATTTATCAGTATTTCAATTGCAATACTCACAATATTCTGTTACAGTAGATAAATATATCATTTATATACATGAAAAGATATAGACTATGAAGAAGATAATAAAGGCCATTTAAAACATGTAAATATCATACTTTTATTGTATCTAGTATATATAAATACTTTAGTATCGTAATGTAAATACAAATATCAATAAACAATCATTACACCATATCACAAACAACACACCATTGACACCATCCACCACGTATTAATTCTTCAACAATTCCTTCACAAGCTAAAAGACATTCCTGTACAATGCCTCGATGTTCACACAGAGCTCTCCAATCATTAGCAACGTTTCGGAGTTGTTCCATAACTTTCCGAACTGCTCGATCCAATTGTCTTGTCTTGACTTGTTCTCCTCGAAGTGTTCTAACAACATAAGAATATCTTCGTTAGTAGTTGCACTTTTTCACTCACCATTGTAACATACGATCCATATGCATCAAGTTCTCTCACAAAGAATTCTTGAAGTTCAAGAAGTTTCTTCACAATATCTGAATCATCTCTTCTTTCTGTCATCACAAGCTCTGCTGTCCAAAATGTATCTCCACATCTATCAAAGAGTCTTTTCATATTTGGATTTTTCTTCTGTTGTTCCTGTTTATGGTCCTGTTTGTTTCAGGTCTGTCTCATGTTTGTGTCACTTCTGTCTCATGTCTGTGTCACGTCTCATGTTTGTGTCACGTCTCATATTGTCATCATAGTACCACCCCTAAACAGCATCACTGCCCTGATCTTTTCTCTGCTGCTTCTTCAACTCAAATAATCTTGATGCTTCCCGATGAACATCTCCCACCTCACGTGACAACTGTGTATAAACACTATGAGCCTTAATTCCATAAGGATGATTCGCCACCCCATCAATATAAGACTGTAATTGCCCATAATACCGCAGCTGCTGAACCAGCTTCCAAGATGTGGCTAACCCAGCAGCTAATCCTTCTTGTGCTTTAGCAATTCCTCGTCCTGCATATGTCCCAGGGTCTGACGCCCCAACGTATTTTTTGTCCACGTCCGTGACAAACGACTTGATCCGTGATGTATATCCTCGCTTGCGGTCGTAATCAACACCTCTTTCAATCAAAGAGTCAGATAAATTGTACCCTTGAGCTAACAATTGCGCTAGAATTGCCCTTTTCGGCTTGTCTTCCTGCACAATGCCATCATACTCACTATCCCCCGTTCTCAACTCCTCCGACACTTCTTCCTGCACTTTATGGTCATTTGTAGTTCCCCCGCCACCGGCCACTTCCGTATAACTTGGAAGTTTTTCATTTTCTTCACTAACCACCTTCACAACAATGGGATTTTCTCCTAATTCGGCTCCATCGAGAAGTTCCGCCGTGGAAACTGCTTTTTCCAGTGCAAAAGTCACGTGGAACGTATTTTTACCGCTGGAATCACTTTCCAACTGTTCCACACTTTTAATGGTTCCACAGAATGTAAAGAATTCCTGGATTCTGTCCTTGTCCACTGTAGAAGAAACGTGTGAAACAACCACTGACATTTTGAAGAAATAACTGATGAAGGACTTCTGCTCGCTTTATACTCTGTTCCCCGCTATGTCCTGTGAAATGGCCACACCCGTGCACCAATAAAAGCCCGTGCACCAGACACACCCGTGCACCAGAGACATAGTGATCACGGAAGCACGGTCAATGGCACCAGCACAGTAAAGTCTGTACTTTCATTGGAAAACTTATACTCATTAGAGTATGCAGCGTATGAATCTGCTGGCGTGTCATTGCCACCATTTTTCCGTGGGGCAAACTCGTTGAGCACAAACTTGCACACAAAAAAGTATCGAAGATCCATAAAAGATGAACTTTGGAACTGTTGAGTAAGATGAGAAGGAATGGTGACAAAATTCGATACCACAGCGTTATCATCGCCGTAGAACTTCCCCGCCATTGATTTTGCCATAGTATTGGTCTTTATCGTTGGCGTGACTTTGTAACTATGTGTCAAGCCAGATTGATCTCCTTGTGGCGCATTATGGTAGCATTCATGCGCCTCAATGTGGCTAGTGAACCCCACCACCTTAGTAGTGGCGGTGGAGTCGTTCTCATGCAAGTCAACAAAGAAGGCCAAATCTTCCCCCACGTGATACACGGGCTTTGAAAGGATCAATGTGCAGAGATTGACGCTGTTAACCCGGATCTGGTAGCTGACACGAGGCTTTTCTGGAATTTGTGCAATGGAACCCTGTGCAACTGCTGAAGACGCTGAAAGAGAGCTTTTACGCCGTTCGTTGGCCGACACAGCATGAACCTCGCTGGAAATAAGTGTATCAATGTCGCTAAGAAGCTTGCGTTTGCTGTCGGAAGAGTCGTTCTCGGAATTAGGCTTATCTCCGCTTAACTCCGCTGCAACGTCAATCCCCCGCCACTCCTTATCAACAACGGGCTTGCCAAGATAGTCTTGCTGGTACCACCTTCTGTCGATGCTAAACAGACCTTGCCTGAGCTCCAACGGGAAATATGCTGCTCTCGGCGTTCCAGGCGTTTCTCCGACTTTTTCCGTTGCTCCGACCACCAACGCATATCCTATAGAAACGAGCCCGGAGTCACCAGTGGACCCTGTCAGTTTGCAGTTGTATGAGGGAGGGAGCTGAGGTCCGGGAACAGGGAGCCGGAGACGGAATTCTTTAGCACTTTTCCGTTTCACCTCGATATTGGAGAATAAAAGCGACTGTGCAGTGACATAAAACGGTACAAACGAGTGACGAACTTCTTCACATAGCGCAGTCAATGCTTGTTGTTCCGGTACCACCGCATCGGTAGCATCCACAGAGCCATAATTGTAAACTAGATCCAGGAGCATTGTATGCAGGACGGAATCATAACTTCCAGCATTTAGATCGGGGATACCAGCCACACGACCGAGTTTTGGAGATTGACCGCCGTAATTTTGATAAAATGGCGTACTCATAACAGCGTCAAGCTTCTCCTGAGCATCCTGAGACTCGTATTGGTCTAGATATTCCTGGTTTTGCCAATACAAACTGTGGGCGGCGTCAGAAACGCCATTGGTGCCGATAAGAGAATTTAAGCGAACAAATCCGAAAAGCTGAACATATCCAAGAAGAAGTTGTAGATCTGACAGTGGCGGGGGCGTTATTGGCAGTTTTCCTTGGGAAAAGAAGCTGAACCATCCGGAGGAAGGGATATCTCCGGTATCTCCGGTATCTCCGGCGGAAGCGTTGCCATTTTCGGTATTCCCCGTCATGCTAGTATTAACGCATTCCTCTGTATCGTCCTCCACAGCTTCCTCTGCAGTGGAGGCGGTAAGTGGCGGGGATTTCTCAGCGGTATTATTGATCAATTTCACCGTGCACTCGAGATAGTCGGAGTCACGTGGCACTTCATGATATTCCACACCCACAGAAAAGCTATCGTGGACTTTTTTGACGAAACTTCGCCGGATCGGGCTTATCAGGGGCATGCTTTTGTGGATATTCACTGGAAGTTGATCGCGTAGATTACACCAGTGCACCAGAGACACCAGTGCACCAAAGATTAAACATTCGTGCACCAGAGTATTAGATGCAGAGAATTCCGAAGGGTATAAAATGCTCGGGAAGATCGGGAATGAAATTTAATGTAAAGATTATTCGAAAAGCTTTAAGGGAAGTTTTTGTTTCATTTTCTTAGAAGTTTGATAATACCTTAAGAATTTCCGAATTCAATCTTCGCGGACCCCTCTTTATATTTGCAATTTTCAAATTTTATGTTTCAAATTTGCAGCCTCCCCCGCTCGCAGCTAATATAAATATCTCGGAAATTTCCCAATGAATATTTCCATGAAATTTGCCATTTTACTATGGAATAAATTAAATTTTTAAGGGGTTAATCTAATTGATCTTTATATTATAGGGGGTTTACATTCAATGAAGGATCATTTTTTTGTTCAAATTGTGATTATGGAAATTATTGAATGAAGGTTCCTAGATATTTATGATTATGAAGAAAATGATGAATTCCATGAAACATGAAATATCTATATATATAATGAGGAGCGCCAAGTCTTCAAATATTCAAGACTTCTGTGTATCACTTTATATAATTGATAATTCCTAAGAATGTGGAAATGGACAAATTTACCAAAGTGTCAATTTCAATTGACATCATTCATTATATGAAAATAAGAAATTACTGGGCGTCATTCAAATTTTCATCAAGATTTATGAATCATCAAATGTGTTCCCCAAAAGACTAAATATTGATTCCTAAAGATCATATATTGGGTGTTTTCCCTTTCAAAATTAAGGAAATATTGGTTGTGGGTATCTTAAAGATAAGGTATTATATTTTTCTGATAACCATTAAGATTACGAAAGACTGGATTTTTAAGGCCACGATCTATTGAGTATTTCCAATATTCATAAAGATCAGGAATTATTGAGTATTCAAGATCATGAACGGATAATATTGAGTATTCAAGATCATGAATGGATACTATTGGATGTTTCTGATTATGAATGGATAATCTTGGATGTTTTGATTATGATAAGAAAAAGAAAAAATTGGGTGTGGATAAGAAATCCATTATCCTTAATCAATCCATACAAATACGGATTTATAAAGTGATTTCATGAAATTTGAAAATTCACAGGAACGATATTCTCACAAATCAAGGTTTCATGGATACATATATGATTCTTGTGAGAATGTGGCATTATGTGAAAATGAAAATCCCATTTATCACAGAAAGTCTGTGGTACATTTTTCCATCTACTACTGTCAGGATATCAATAATGGATTCAGAGTATTATGTTCTAAATGAAATCTAGGATCAAAAATCATCAACACTCATTCAAATTCCACCAAACTCAAATCACCACCGAAATCCCCTATCAACATTTCCAACAAATCATCACCTCTAAATCCCTAATTCCTTGAATTCTTCATTTTTTTATTATCAATTTTTAAGTCTTTGCCACTCCGTTTTAGCGAGTGCCAGCCAGCCTTGAAAACGAAGGAAGCACAATAGACCGGTGAATATCTCGCTAGGTTATGAATATCTGGTTATAGAAATTTACTGAACACCTTCAGGCTGAAGGGTAGGATCCTGGCCAGCACCACTCATTTGGTGGAAATCCAAAATCTCACTATACATCATTACCCTCCAAGTGTCCACGGGCAAATCAGCATCGTTAAAACTCCAGTCAAACATTGTCTCACACACAGGCTCGTCGGAAGGATCATGATATGGCTCCATATATGGGTGAACTAGGGCATCGGCGGCAGAAACACGTTTTTTGGGGTCGAAAATGAGCATCTTAGAAAGCAAATCAATGGCATCTGGCTCCACGTGTGTACATTGAGCAAATCTTTCAGAAAATGGAATAGCATCCCGATGAGGCAATGATTGCACAAACCGAAGAGTGTTTTCTGAACAAATGGTGTCAATAACATCCGGTGGAGGAGACCCTAAAAGTTCCGTGATGATGGAGAATTGGTGCACGTGATCACGACCAGGGAAGAGGGGTTTGCCTTCGATCATTTCAGACAAAATACACCCCACAGACCAGATGTCCACCTCTGTGTCGTATTTCTGCCAGGTCAACATGATCTCCGGCGCACGGTAATAACGGGTGGAAACATAACCGGTCATCTGTGGGTCTTGAATACGGGCCAAGCCGAAATCACAAATCTTCAAGTCACAATTTTCATTAATGAGAATATTGGACGGTTTCAAGTCTCGATGGATAACTCCGGCAGAATGAACGTATTTCAACCCACGCAAGATTTGATAAGTGAAGTATTGGATAAATTGTTTCTCCAAAGGACGTGACGTCAACAATCGGTGCAAATCCGTGCCTTGAAGCTCAGTGACAAAATAAATATCTTCCAACGGAGACAAAAAGATATCATCCAACGTGATCAAGTTCTCGTGACGCAAATGTTTCATTAATTTCAACTCACGGTATGTTCTTTTCGCCAAAACTGACGTTGAAAATGGCTTCATGATCTTCTTAACAGCGACATTTTGTCCGGTCAACTTGTCCATGGCAGAGCACACAAGACCGAATGCACCCATTCCGACTGGGTTTAGGTCGGTGTATCGAGAAGTAATCTCGAATACTGTGCCGAAGATCTGTGTTCTTGTGAATTCGCCTGAAGCAGACATGACGATTTAGGAGTTAATGATGTTGAGGGAAATATGATCGCCACGTCACGTGCAAATGGGGCCATCAATATATATATGTATATATATATATGTGTGTATATATATATATGTGTGTATGAACTTTATATGATTGAATAAATGTCTGAAAAGCTATGTATAAGTGTTTAAATGTTTATGATTATGATTAAGTTTTTGTATAAATAAAAAAAACGGATCTATTTTTATTTATAAACACGCTCAGCCGCTTATGATGGCAAATAAAAAAAACGACAACTGCAGGATTCGAACCTGCGTGGGTAAAACCCAACAGATTTCAAGTCTGTCTCCTTAACCGCTCGGACAAGTTGTCACTATGAAGGAAATACGAGATGAATTATTTGTGGTTCTCTATACTATACACTAAATATACAAAATTACCCTAAATATACAAAATTACTCAATCTTATACTAAATATACATTACGTTATACTAAATATAACTAAATATACATTATTTCTACATGAAAATGAATATTTATTTTATATTGATCTATGGTGAAGGATTATAAATCAGAATCATATAATATGCCTATCAAGAGGATATAGATAAATTCTTATGAAAAATAAAAGAAAAATTGACAATTAAAGCATAATGCTTTTCTTTAATCCATATTTATATTCAAATGTTGTATATTTACATAAATTGTATGAACATGTATTATATAGACATATACAATATACAAGTATATAAATATATAACATAATAACATAATAACATAATAACATAGTATCATAATATCATAGTAAAAAATAACATAATAACATAGTAACATAGTAACATAATATCATAATTCATAATATCATAATATCATAACATCTCTTATAACCTAAAGTTATATTTTAAACGGATAATACAAAATATTAATTAAATTAATTTTATACAGACTTTTGTAAAAATTATTGTAACGTCTTCACTGAGGCTGTAACTTTAGATCTCTACCTATATTCCATTGTATTTATAATTTATTTACAATTTATGTCTCTATGGACTACATAAATATTTGTAATATATCATTAACAATAAACATTATTAATATAAAAGATATAAGAATAATAAACAGATATAGGATATCATACCCGATGGACTAAATCCCTATAAATACCCATATAATATGTATTTATGTATATATTTATTTAAAAAAGATACTTTTATACTTAATATAATAAGTCACTAAATATGACATATTCTCCTCTTTTTTGCCTTAGTTTCTTTTTTATAAAGATTTTTATATAATTGTTAAAGGATTAATGAAATTATAACAATTTCTTATATACTACTCAGGACACGACATCTATTTATATTGGTGTTGAATGTCTATTTTTAAGTAAACTGAACTTTCAACAAGGATTTTTTACAATTCTAAAACATTATTTCCTCTTGATTATGTAATCAAATGATATATATAATTATAAAAGATATATTCCCGATTACGTAATCAAATGACATATCACAACTATAAAGGATATAGATTGTTGATTATGTAATATTGATTATGTAATCAAATGAAATGTGTAGTATACGCTTATATAGTATCATACCATATTATCGTCTATACTTATACTATATTCATAAAAGAATCATAATACACTTTCCTAATAGCACCTATAAGATAACCACATTTATTATTCTAATATGAACCTTTTTTTTTTTTTAATTTTTTGAATTCTAGAGTATTAATATCATATGAAAACAATATTATACGAGATATACTTTCTACTACCATTTTATCTATATACTATTATCTATATACATTTATCTATATACTATTATCTATATACTATTATCTATATACTATTATCTATATACTATATTCCGTATGCTACACTATTGCTTTATAAGTCAATTAAAGCAGAAGTATATTAACGTAATTTGTTCTTTGAGCTAAAATTACATATAAACTAATTCTTATACAATTACGCTTATACTATTTTACTTATACTACACTTATATGATCCCACTGGGATATTACTGTTACTACTGTAGTATAATAGTATAGAAGTATAGTAATATAGAAATATAGTATTAATATATACTTTAGTGTACATATAAATCTAATATCATAGTCAGTGGTATAAATAGTGTAGTATATAGTATATAATACTTTAGCATCGTATACTATTACACTAGATTTTATAGTACTTTGTATTAGAAGTTCTTAGCAGAATACAATGTAGTACTTTTTAAGTTTCTCTAGTTTGATATTATTTTTAAATCTATATCAAATTCCGACTAGGTGGACACCACCTTGTGTCATATTGCTTACATAATCACACCCGTACACCAGCTTACCCCAGGACAATCATGCCCTCCGCAAATGGAGCTATTTTGCCATATAATTGGTATCATTGAAATCCTGAGACTTTCAGAAGCATTTCAATGAATTTTTTCTTTACAAGTGCAATACTTAAAATATGTACGTGATATCTTATATGCACTGCTGTTCTCCTAGTACTATAGGTAAGGGTAGGACTGCATACAGTGTACGACTTTATTAAATCTATATGTTTATATGTATAGATAGAGTGTAATGTTTATAGTGAAAGCTGTGGCATAAATACAGGTAACCATCATAGTGAACAGATACTCTATCGAAATGATATGATAAGGAGCAGATAAATCATACTTTGCAAAGATTTTAACTTTGAATTCCTGCATATAAACTCACGGTCTACTCATCTGCCATTCTACAATTGTACTACTTTAACGGTCCATTCTTATACCATTCTACAATTGTACTGGTTTAATTTTGCTCCCACTGACTGTCTTCGCCAGTCAGTGGTCGGTCAGTGGTCGGTCATAATATCGTAATTATCTAAGCTCCATCAAACGTTTCATATGCTTCTTCAGTCCCAAACTATCACGGTCAGTCTGTTTATACAAATCAAACAATGACCAAAATTTGAGATTTTCATCACCAGCCACAGTAGCCAAAGTGGTTCCATCCGGACTCAAGCATCCATTGAGAATACGAGAATCGTGGGCGTTGGCAATCACTCCGGTTTTTTGCAAAGTAGGGTAATTAAAGAGCGAAATGCAGTTCAGTGGATATCCATGAGTAGCTACCACTTCGAAACCAGTACCGTTAGCGTAGCCCCAATTAAGGGAAGAAATCTGACTTTCTGTTTCAATCAGGTTAACTCTGGCACCACTGGCAGTGTTCCAGAAGTGAATTGTCTTATCGCTTGTTCCACCGCCTGTAGCCAAAAGGGAAGTTTGGAACGGACACCATGCCATGGCTTTAACGGCAGCACGGTGGTTAGTCTTGGTGAAAAGTGGGTCTGCGGTGTTTCTGGCGTCCCAAATGGCCACGAGATTATCGTTACCACCTGAACAAAATTGCTGAGCATCAGGACGATATTCAATGGAGCAGATTTCCGCCAGGTGAGCAGAAACGGCTTTGCTGACGAGATGGTCATTAACGCGGACATCACTATGATAAATAGCACCTTCTTTAGATCCGGAAGCCAACAAATGAGCCAGCCAGCAATGAGCAGCAACACGAGCAGCAGAAGAACCACAAACAAGCGTACGAAGACGAGCATTGGTTTCTATATCCCAAATCTCAATGGAGCCGTCGTCTTTGCCCACGGAGATATAGGAGCCATCGTCGGACCAGCGGAGAGAGGTGACGAGGGTATTATTATCCAATTCACAGAGCAAGCCCACCAGGCCGGTCAGAGCGTTCCACACGTAGATTGTGTTTTCAAGGCCAATAGCGATTAAATTAGTCAGAGACCAAGCGACAAGATTAAGGTAGAAATCGTCGACGATATTAGGAGCATCAAGAACACGGTCAGGAGCAGCGGGGATCTTTTTAGCTCTAGCTGAAGCAGCTGCTGGATGTAAGGAGCGAGTGGAAGCTGAGGTACTAGCAGTGGAAGTAGTGGAAGCCACAGAACTGAATAAAGTGAGTGGTTTTGTTCGTTCTGGGGGTGGGGGTTTATATGAAAGGATTCTAGAATTAACATCAAGGCCACAAGCTTGCGCAACATGATGTTGGTATATTTTGGATGCTTGAGCGGAGATGTGAGAATGAGGAGAAGCGTTTGGGTGAGGGTTTTGTTTTGCAGGAGTGAGTTTCCCAGAAACAGAGTTTTTATGAGAAGGAATGAATCTATCCAGATGTGGTTGAGCTGAAGCTTCAGCGGGAGTTAATAAAGAGGTGGCGCGACGTAGACGAGCTGGTTTTGGTGGCGAAGGGGGAGGCACAAGCGGGCGGGGGCGATTGTGGGATTGATGATTTTGATGAAGATTATGATGATTATGATGGTTCTGGGATTGATCAATCATCAGAATGGACTTTTGTAAAAATGGTGGTTCACGAATTGTATCTAAACGCTTAAAATCAGGTTTCTTCCGCGTCGGCAGAACAACATCAATTGTTCTTTTGCGAACCGCCGACAGTCTAACATTATCAATTGAAAATGAATTAGACGTTGATTCATGAAGTGGAGTCCTTAATGTTTTAGGAGAATCAACCGACATGATGGTGGAGTTTGTAACGAGATGCGAATTTGCTATAAACCGGTTTTTTACATCAGTACCTCTGGTGATGAAAACATGCTATTAACTTTCCTATTTTGGGTGTTGACATTTGATCGATTGGGTAATCGAGCTGCGAACCCGAGCTGCGAGCCCGAAGGGTGAGCAGCGAGCAACACCTAGCAAACCCGGAGTATGAGCCAAAAATAAAGAAAAAATAAAAATAAAGAAAAAAAACCAATTATATTCATATACATATTTAAAATTTTTACTCTACAACTTTATATATTGATATATTGATAGAGGTCTATAAGAGGCAATGTGCGGCTAATGTATTGTATGCAGTACTGTTTTGATTTAAATAGTACTATTGTGATCTAGTGACCAATTCTAGAAAACATACTAAAATATGTAATTAAATTTCTATACCTCTATTTATGTTTTATCTATGTATATATATATATATATATATATATATATCTACGTATATATTTATATTTTAAATTACCGTTATTGTTATACAAGGGAATATACTTTTGTAACACATTGTATGCAGTACATTATGGTTTGTTAAGATAAGAGCTAGCATTATCGAAACACGAATTAGTAAAAATTAGAAGAAACATTTCATAAATAGATGGTTTATGAAAAATATAGCTCTTGTTCTTATAGACTTGAAAGGTATAATGAATGGAAATATATTGTTATATGCTGTACGTTGCTTTAGTACTATTCTGAATCTACGGAACCCAAAGAGAAAAGACTAAAGTTTTTTAAGAGCTTCTCAGAGAAAATTCATATAATCTCCAAAATCTATATAGATATCTATACATTTAGACGAATACAGACGCTACCTTTGCAGGCTATATTGTATGCAGTACGTATGGAAAATAGAGGGTAAATTAGCAAATTAAAATATCAGAAGACACCATGAATCGATATTGATTTACGATTAGCCTTATAGACTTCATATCGGGTTTTTGTGTTGGCATAGTAACATTGTAGCGTGTTGTATGCAGTATGGTATATTATGAGGAGTCCCCGTGTGTTTGTATTACACTACTATATTCTGTACTCCATTCGTTTATGGAGCTTAATTCTGAAATTTTACATTCTCTTTGTCATCAACACATTCTGAAGTACGAGATTGACATTCTGATCCTTTTTGCAACCGGCTTATATGCAGGATGCCATATTTTAGTAGATTACAAAACTATAAAACTACATATACGATTAATATATAATAAATGTACTTTGATCAAGGCTTATCATCTCCAACTAAGTATACTGCAAATCTGTTAATTATAATAATCAACTAAGGGATGTACTCAAATTTCCATAGTAACAAAGTATACTGCATATTATATTAAATATCTCTATTTATCTTTATTTTCTTCTATTATCTTTATTATCTTTTCTATCCTTTCTAATATATATATATATATATTAAAAACCTTTAAAATTTTAAAAATTTAATCTTTTCTACCTTTTTATATTCATATATTAGGCTCATTACGATTTCGTCAATAAATTCTTGACACTCAACAAAACTTCATGTTTTTATAAAAAATACTAAAATTTTCAATTCTTATGTTTATTGAAAGCTTTTAACAAATCTTCACTTGATTTTGTTATCCAAATTTCTCTTATTACTTTTTCCAATATCATTACTTGTACATTTTAAAAATGATTTATTCTTTTAACCTCTAATTTTCCAAAATTTTCCTTGAAAATTGCACTCTTTCTACAATTTTATTTTATATTGATTTCCTATTAAAATTTAAATTCCCATAGTAGCCATATATTCAACTGACCTTAAAATCATCTTTAATCCCGGCCTTTTATCCTCTTCTATAAATCTATATATCTCTGTAAATACCACATCTTATATGCAGTATTCAAGGTAACTTCTCTGAATTTGAAAAATCTTCCTTTCTTGTGATCACGTATCGTGTAAGTATAGCCGAATTCGATCCTTGGCTTAAGACCACCTACTACATTTGGACTACCCGTATTTGTGCAGCCTCTCATCTGGAGTTCTCTCCTCGGCTTCTTTTCAGTCATGCACGTGATCACACCCGTACACCAGCATACCCCAGGACAATCACGCCCTCAGCAAAATGATGCAAATTCATGGATTTAGGATCCAAATTAATAGTTGTAGATTCCATGAAGTCTGAAGAATCTACAAAGGTAGTTCTTGTTTATATAACAGAGATTTTCTGCGTGCACGTGACTTCGGTTAATTGCACATCCATACACCATCTTACCCCAGGACAATCACGCCCCTAACAAAATCATGCAAAATCATGATTTCAGGAACAACAAAGGTACTTATAAAAATCTTGAAGTCTGCAAAACTTATAAAGGTAAACTGTTAAAACAAAGGTTTGTGTGCACGTGATTTTCGAGCAGTTGAATATAAATCAAGTAAACACCCATACACCAGCTTACCCCAGGACAATCATGCCCCTAACAAAATTATGCAAATTCATGAATTCGGGACAAAATTGGTAGCTATAGAATCCATAAAGTCCAATGAATCTATAAAGACAGTTTTATAATCACAAAACGAAGGTTTTCAGCGTGCACGTGACTTTCGGCACTATCGAACAGTTGAATATGCACGTGCAAATCTCGTAAACACCCGTACACCAGCTTACCTCAGGACGATTATGCCCTCAGCAAAATGATACAAATTCATGAACAGAGTAGCATAAGTGTTTAAAGTAGAGTCAGTGAAGTCGGAGGAGTCCCTAGATGCCGCCCATAAGTCAGTATATGTAGAAATTTCTTTTAGCACGTGACTATATGCACGTTACTTAGGGTGACGTCTTCACGTGCGCTGCACGTGCACAAATCACTTTATCACATCTATGCTCCAAGATAACATAGTATGGGTCAGCAGAACTCCAAACCCACCATTACGGACCAAGACCGGGCGATCTTGCAGTTGAAAAGACAACGAGATGCTATTAAGCAGTACCAAAAGCGACTTTCGGTGGTTATAGAGAAACAGCAAACATTAGCCAGTGAATCATTAAAACAAGGAAATCGAGAAAAGGCAAAGTTCTTTCTTCGGTCCAAGAAACATCAACAATCAGTCATTGAAACAACATATGGACAACTTGAAAACCTTGAGAATTTAATTGGAACTATAGAATTCAAACTTATTGAAAAAGATGTTTTATATGGTCTTCAACAAGGAAATGCTACTTTACAGAAACTTAATGGTGAAATGAGTGTTGATAAGATTGATAGGATTCTTGATGATTTGAATGAAGAAACTTTGAAGGTTGATGAAGTTTCTGAGATGCTTGGAATGGGATTGAGTAATCGGGATGAGTCTGAGGTTGATGAGGAGTTTGCTAGGCTAGAGCAGCAGACCGCTGACCAGGCTGCTGATAGGCAGACTGAATCTGGCGGTACCGAAAAGGGTAATAAGGAGTCCGGAGTTATTGGAGATACCGGAGATAACAGTATGCAATTACCGGAAGCACCAAAGGAGCAGCCTATGCCTGAGGCACCAAGGGATGCACCAAAGGAGGCACCGAAGGAGTCAGAGAAAGAGAAGGAGAAGCCAAAGGAGGCTTTGACGGCTTAATATATGCATTTCTATACTGTCGTTGCGGTGAAGTGGCCGGCTTTTACGGGCACTGATGGATGTTGGGCCCTGGAATATGGAAACACCCTTCGGAAGCCGCAGGGTTTCTCCGGGTTAGGCCACTTAGCTCAACCAGTCCAAAAACTCCGGAGTAAAATAACTGATAAAAATCCTTGCACCCGCACGCAAGAAACCCTGGTGAGACTCAAAAGCAATAGCCTTCAAATCAACCACACCCTTCTCTGCCGCTGCGTGCAACATAGCATATTCTCCACTAACCTGATAAACACAAAGAGGATAATCGCGGAAAGTTGTTGCAGCATCTTTAACCACATCCAAATAGAAAGTTGAAGGCTTCACTATTAAAGCATCAGCACCTTCATCCACGTCACGTGCCAACGCCCGACGAGCCAACCCGCTACCGCCAGAAGGCAACTGGTAAGCTTGACGGTCGCCTTTTGAAGGGCACGAGCCTGCGATATCACGGAATGGTCCATAGAGAGAACCGGAGAATTTAGCTGAGTAACTCATGACAAGAGTACGATTTTCCAACTGGGCCGCCATGAGTCCCCGTTTGATTTCCCTAATGCGTCCGTCCATCATATCTGAAGGAGCCACGCAATGAGCACCAGCTTTGGCGTAATTCACTGCCACTGCACCGATTCTAAGAACGGAGGGCTCCCTTAAAATAACTCCATCTTGTGCTAAAACCCCACAATGACCATGGCTGGTGTATTCACACAAGCAAACATCGCAAATAACATAAAGATCAGGGAACTCACGACGAAGCAACTTTATAGCCAGGATCACAGGACCATTTGGATCGTCAGCGGCTGTTCCTTCAGGATCTTTAGCGGATTCCTTAACCACGCCGAAAAGAATCACTGCACGGAGACCTTTTGCCACTAGCGGGTTCAAATATGAGGCCAACTTGTTGATACCATGACGCTTGATATTGGGCAAAGCGTCGATTTCGGTTTCTTCGTACGGAACGTCACTTACGAAAAGTGGGAAGATGAACATGGATTTATCGAGATTTCTCTCACTTTGCCACGCACGTGCTAAAGGATGATTATAACCACCTTGAAGGACTGATGAAATAGGTGCTTCGTTTTTGTCGAGATACTGTGGGGTGTGCATTATACTATGGAGGTGGTGGTGAAGGTGATAGTGAAGGAGACAGTGAAAGTGATAATGGAGGTGATAGTGAGAATGGCAAATGTTGTGTGCAGGAACACTTAGTCAGATTTATCATTTCCACCATTCTTATAGTGAAAGATTTGGCCCAAAAGAACTGAGTTCAAAACAAGAGAGCTTGAGTAGCCTGCAAGCAATACAGAGTCTCTAGAACGAGATTTTTTAAAGTTGGAGATGGTGGTAAAAACACGGATCAACGAGCCAATGGCATTAGCTGTAATTGTAACCTCGGATAAATGGGCAGTAGAACGCAAAGCAGCATTACGACGGATTTGAGGGATCTTGGCCACAATTCCAATAGGAATATTAAGGATTTGAAGGGCACTTATCACCGATGGAGGTACCACCTTAGTCAATATAGCCACTGCACCAATAATAACAGCAGCTGGACGCAATAATTCTTTTAAAGACTCTCTGATTTGATCTTTTTCTCCCAAATTAGAAGCTGCTGCCAATCTTTTACGAAGACCGTAATACTTCAAAAGCAAAAGAATGGCGATATTCTGTAAACCAAGCAAGAAAGATTCTCCATAGTTAACAAAGCTATTTCTTTGTTGCTGGTTATACGCCACGTGAATCCATTGAGACGCTGTTTCCAAGGACACTGACTCTAAACTAAGTCCTTTAGCCAATCGGGCACGAGCTTCCATGGTTTTTGGACCCAAGATTTTCTTGATTTGTGGAATCTTAATCACGGAACTGACTCCCACCATAGCTGCTCCCAAAAGCAATGAAAGAACTTTAGCGTATCCAATAGCTTTAACTTGGCGGAAAGCAAATTGGAGAATCACTTTGTTGGAGATTTCTGGATCTCTGATCAAGTTGACAAGCATCAAAAGTGGGGCGGACATGATTATGTAAGCGGTGGATTCGGATCAATTAAATGTTCGGATAATTTAATTCGGATATTTTAATTCGGATTAATTTAAATGTTCGGGTTTACTAGGTTTTCCTTGTTTATTTGGTTGATGGTGGATTCTTAGATGATTATCCTAGTTTATGGAGTGAAAAAAGGTGGAGTTTTTCTTATCAACCCCGCGATTGTTGGGGTGACTGTGAAAATTAAAAAAATAAATAAATTGAAACATTTCAAATAATGATATTTAAAAATTGAAATTTAAAAAGAATAAAAAATTAAAAATCAAACACTTAAAGGATTAAAGAATTAAAGATAAAAATAAAATGAGATTTAAATGAAAATTATATATTCTACTTACATTATACTGTAATTTATACTATTTATATGATTTTTATACAATACTATATACACCGGGATGTACTGATTTAGATATCACTATACTACACTATAGAATACTACACTAATTATAATACTACACTAATGATACTAGGATGCACTGGTCTATATTTCACTATATACCATTTACTAATATTTATATGTGTTGAGTTATAGATTTTACAATGTATACTATACTATACTACTATACGATACTACTATACTATACTACTGTACTACTATACGATACTACTATACTATACTACTATAATACTATACTACGTCTTGGATGTACTGATTTGAATGTACTAAGAATATCAATAAAAAGTATATATTGATTTAATTGTTAGTATGACCTTCATAATCCCTTCCATATTCAATTATGATCATGTTCATGATGAAAGATATGGCCATATTTCATTTATTATTACCTTATCGACTATATTATGAAATTTCCAATTCTCTCATGTAACTCTAAAATTGGTTGATCTTGATTTTATCAACGAGCTATCCTAAGCTTTGCATCAGATTCGAGCTGACATCTCTTATAGTGGCTTTTCTCTTTAATCTTATATTTATTTTACTTCTCTTTATATTTTATTTATATTTATTTATATGTAAATTAATATTAATTATAACTAAAACCTACTCTTGAATAATTAATTTTCTTTAATTACAACAACATTAACAAATTTATAACCATAGTTCTTTGAAAAGGGGGCTATGTATAAGTATGTAATTATATACTTAATATTAAACATAAATTAGATTTAAGTAAAATATTGTATAATAAAAAATTCGGCCCTGCTGGGGCTACATTTTCTATATATAATTATCATTTTATACTTTTAAGTTATATTTGATTTAATATTTAAATTTATAATCAATTAACTATAATATAAAGATATAAATATAGTTTATTCTATAAAGGAAGAGATATTAGAAATTTTAGCCCATTCGAAGAATTATTAAACTTAAATAGAATGTAATAATAAAAATATAATTATGAAATAAATTGAAATTACTAAATAATCATGATATTATAGACAATTTAGCAACAATACTAAAATAAGCTGTTATATACGTTGGTGCATAATTATATACTGATATACTTCAACGGTGTAATGGAGCCATTCCTATTATAAATAATAATGCTATTATTAATATGTGAAAATAATCATAAACATCTATATATTTACTTATTATTAATATATCATTTAAATTTGTTGTACCTGTTAAGTTTAATGATCACTCATTATATGACGTTAGAGTTAAAAGACTATTAGCTGGATGGAATTAATTAGAAAATTATCCTTGAAGTATTGGCCAAATTTAGGTCTGGTCAATTTATTTAACTATATTACATAAAATGGATTTATACAAAAGTACTGGTTTATTGTAAATTGCCTTTTTTTATTAAATATAAAGTAGAAAAGAATTGACTTGGATTTGACAAATTGGAAAATATGTTTCAATTTACTTTAATTAGTATACTAATATTTATTGGTGGTGTATCTACAATTATAATATCATTATAGAATATATCACCATTTATAACAATTTAATTTGCTATAGATCCTCATAATTTTAATAATATTTTCATCTATTTACTTTTTTTAGTAAATTATCATAGATTATACTAGTATTATAATACTATATTATTAAATCATTATATAGTATTATTCAGTACACAGTATTATACTGGTAATATATATCAAACAGTAAAGTTTATTTATGTATGATATTATATTCTAGTATATTATAGAAATTATAGTATATAGTATATTATAGTAATCATAGTATATAGTAATTATAGTAATTATAGTATATTATAGTAATTATAGTAATTATAGTAATTATAGTAATTATAGTAATTATAGTATATTATAGTGTACAAGCTGATAATACAATGGTTTATTAAAAATAATAAATTATTGTATTAAATGTTTTAACAAAATGAACATTTACGATATTATACTATGATAAAATTTAACATGGATATTTCAATATTATATTTACGTTACGTATTCCCTTAAATTATATAAGGTTAAGCAGAGAATTGTATAGTATATTGTTTAATAATATCTTTCTTATTATTATGGGTCGTTTAATCTAAAATTTAGTTTACATTTTACAGAAACAATTGTTAGTATTGACAAAATTCATAAACCAAACATTTACGAAAAAAATAAAGAGGTTGAACATTATATAGAGAAAAGAATAAAAAGATTTACATATAAAAATTAGGAAGCAAATATACTAAATTAAACTCTTATACTATATTTTACTATATTATACTATATTATACTATTATACTATATATACTATATTAAACTATATTATACTATATATGAACTATTAGTGCTGATTTAATATAAATAATAAATTACAGCATTAATATTTTAGATTTTATATGAAAATGATTCATTTATGTATACTAATGATATTTATAAAAATATATGAAAATATATGAAAATATATGAAAATATATGAAAATATATGAAAATATATGAAAATATATGAAAATATATGAAAATATATGAAAATATAATTAGCCAACTTAAAAGTATGAAAATAGAAATCACAATTCATGAATATTTAATACTTGTATAATGTAATACATACGTAAATTTCATATCTATAGCAATTCAATATTTTATGAAGTATATTCTATATTATACTATTGTATGCAGTACGGGAATTTTATGTAGAGTATGGTAATTCAAGTATTTTATACCTGAATAAAAACTTCAAAAACCATTGAAATGCTCCTGAAAATCCCAGGATTTAATTGATTCTGGTTTTATGGTTTCTTCTTGAAATTTAGCTCATTTTCATGAGGGCATGATTGTCCTGGGGTAAGCTGGTGTACGGGTTTGCTGATTATGTAATCAGAAGTTTATAGAGATGGGGAATTAAAGACAATGAAAACTACATGCTACTATATACATTACCCACTAATCCATATTTTTATATTTATACTTTTATATTCTTATTTAGTTTTATAGTTTTCCATAGTTTTATAGTTTTATATACATTTTATGATATTACAGAATAATAAACTAATTGTAAAAAATGAAATCAAAAAACAAATAAATTTGATTTTAATACAAATAAGTCGAAGTTCAATTATGTATATCCTCCAATATATGCTTATATATATATGCTTATACTTGTATGCTTATATATGCATATGTATATCTTTGTCATTTATTATATTATACACTTCTGGGCTTCACTTGAGCCAACTTCTTTTCAAGAGTCTCCTTTGAAGATTCAATATACTTCATATTTTCAAAATGAATATTCAAAAGCTTGACAATTTGATCAATTGAACTTTCCTCCTCTTTACCTGCAGTCTCTCCAATACTTCTAACCACTGATTTGTTGAAAACATCACTCACTGAGTTGATATCTCCAACAAGTGAAGATAAATTATCTCCGAGGTCATCAAGTCTCTCATCCAATAATTCCGCATTGAGATATGCTTGTTCTCTGAGTTTATCCGTAGCATTTGTTCCTGTAGCATTTGCCGTGTTTCCACTGCCATTCTGTGCCACGACACTATTGCTAGAATAAACTTCTGAACTGTTCAAATCAATATTCCGCAAAAGAATATCCGCTTGCTGTTCATAATTATCCAACACCTTCTCCAATTCATCCTGATGGTTTTCAACAAATAATAATTGTTGATCGATTTTTTGTTGCAAATTTTTCACCTCATTGGAATATTCATTCAATTTGCCAATTTCATCTGAACTGCTGGCAAGTTGTTCATCCCATTCTCTAACTCTATCCGTGTAGCTGTCGAAAATGCTAGATGTCTTGCTTAATTGCTTGGACCATTTCACTATTAAATCATCCATGGTCTTATTATCAAGTGAAACTGCCATTGGTTCAATCTTTGTTGGTTTCATCTTCACTTCATCTTTCTTCTTTTGCTCTTCTTCTTTCTTGTCTCCACTTAATCCGCTCTTTGCGCGATCTTCTTTCTGTTCTCCACTTTTGTTTCCAAATGATATCCCTCCACTACCACTTCCTCCTAAACTGAAACCACTGGTTTTATCGTCCTTCTTTTCCTCTGGTTTGCTTCCAAATAAACCGGGCTTATCCTCCTTCTTTTCTTCTGCTTTTGCTCCAAATGAAAATCCTGGCTTATCGTCTTTCTTTTCATCAGCTTTTGCTCCAAAAGAAAATCCCGCTTTATCTTTATTCCCATCAGATTTTGCTCCAAATGAAAATCCTGGCTTATCGTCTTTCTTTTCATCAGCTTTTGCTCCAAATGAAAAAGCTGGTGCATCCTTCTTTTCCTCTGCCTTAGCTCCAAAGGAAAATCCTGCCTTGTCGTCTTTTTTCTCCTCCGATTTACCTCCAAAAGAGAATGCAGGCTTTTCTTTCTTTTCCTCAGGCTTATCAGCTGGTTTTGCTCCAAAAGAGAATGCTGGTTTATCATCTTTCTTTTCTTCAGCCTTTGCTCCAAAAGAAAAAGCTGGTGTATCCTTCTTTTCTTCAGGTTTGCCAAAAGAAAATGCTGGTGTATCCTTCTTTTCACCTGGTTTTTCAGCTGGTTTAGCACCAAAAGAAAATGCTGGTTTATCATTCTTCTCCTCAGGCTTATCAGCTGGTTTTGCACCAAAAGAGAAAGCAGGCTTATCATCTTTTTTCTCGTCGGGCTTAGCTCCAAAAGAGAAAGCAGGCTTATCATCTTTTTTCTCGTCGGGCTTAGCTCCAAAAGAGAAAGCAGGCGTATCATCTTTTTTCTCGTCGGGCTTAGCTCCAAAAGAGAAAGCAGGCTTATCATCCTTTTTCTCATCAGGTTTGGCTCCAAAAGAGAAAGCAGGCTTATCATCCTTTTTCTCATCGGGCTTAGCTCCAAAAGAGAAGGCAGGTTTTGTCGCAGTATCCCCAGCAGGTTTGGAACCAAACAAAGAACCGCCTGTAGAAGCAGAAGAATCTTTCTTTTCTTCTGGTTTATTACCTCCAAAAAGTCCACCACCACTAGTCAGAGATCCAAAAGAAGGAGCCGATTGTTGAGTCGTAGAAGGTTTAGAGGCACCGAATGCAGAGCCAGAAGATTGGTTTTGGGCATTCCCACCACCACCACCAAAAAGTGAAGATCCAGATTGTTGAGTCAGTGAAGATCCTCCGAAGAGTCCACCTGTAGGTTTAGCCAGAGATCCAAACAATCCACCAGAAGATTGGTTTCCTGATTCCGGAGTTTTTGCCCCGAAAAGTCCACCTGATCCGGTGTTTACGGGATTTGCTCCGGTATTTGCGGTACTTGCCCCAGTACTTGCAGTTGGAGCATTTGATTGACCAAATCCGGATGTGGTACTAGATGCTGGTGGTTTTTGCTGACCAAAAAGACCTCCAGTAGACGGCTGAGAGTTTCCAGTAAAAGGACCTCCAGTAGATGGAGTCGACAGTTTCTGGAAGGATCCAAATCCAGAATTTGCAGTAGCTGATCCAGTGCCGAATCCAGAATTGCCCGTAGCTGATCCAGTGCCGAATCCGGTGGGAGCAGAATTATTGGTTGAGCCAAAAGAGCTTGCACCGGTAGATTGACCAAAAGCGCTAGTACCCTTTGATTGACCAAAAGTTGAGTTTCCAGATTGACCAAATTGCAGTGGCTGAGATGAGGAATTAGAGGAAAAGGGAGTTGAATTTGAGTTTGAATTGGCGAATAAACCAGAAGATGAAGCGCCGGAACCAAAAGGTGATGGTTTTGAGGTGGATTGATTATTCAAGGAGCCGAATGGAGAAGAGGAGGAATTTTGAGGGGCACCAAAAGTAGATTGTTGATTCTGTTGGGAAGAAGGATTCTGTTGATTTGAGTTTGAAGAGCCAAATGAGAACGGCAGGTTTTGTTGATTATTGGAAGCTCCAAAACCGGAACCAGACCCTGAACCAAACATGATATGGAGTAGTTAAAGAAGTGTGATGCGGTGTTTGGGTTGATGAATTTGTGTATGCAGGAGGATATATATATATATATATATATATATAAATATGTGTATAACTGGATTAAGTTAGGTAGATAATTTGATTAAGTAGATTTTGGGGGAATTAGTGGAAATTTAGGTTGGGTTTTTTGTGGATTTCATTTGAAGGATTTTTTGTTTTTTTGATTTTGGTTAATGAAGATTTGGAAAAGAAGGTAGTGGTTATGAAATGAGGATTGCGAAAATTGGACAAAACTGCAAAAAGAGCAGAATGAGGGAAGAATGAGGGAAGAAAGAGTAAAAAAAGACAAAAAATATGAATATTCGGAAGTGGATTTCAAAGAAGGTGAAATGCAAAAAATCAAGGAAATGAATTTAAGAGTTCAAGATTCAAAATTGAGGAATTGAGGAGTAGTATTGAGGAATGGTATTTTGAGGAATGATATTGTTTGAAAAATGTACTGAATTGAGGAATAGTATTTTTTTAGGGATAATATTTTAAGGAATAGTTGTTTTGGAATATGTATTGAATTGAGGAATAGTATTTTGAGGAATAGTATTGTTTTAGGGATAGTACTGTTTTGAGGAATAGTCTTGTTTTAGGAATAGTATTCTCGAGGAATAATGATTTGACAGATGATGAATTATTTAATATTTGATAAATAATTTGGATTAATTGGGGAAAGTAATGATTTCAGTAATTATAATATATGAGGAATAGTATCGAGGAATGGTACAAATTTAGGGACTTATGGAATAGTTTAAATGATGATGGAATAATAATTGAGGAATTATATCAAAAAGTGAATGACTGTTGATTTCAGAGTTGAAGATTTGAAGGAATGTAGTAATGAATGGAGCAAACATTTTGGAATAGTAATAAAGAAGAAGTGGAACAAATAAAGCAATTGAGAATGGTATTGAGGGTATTGAGGAATGGTATTGATACTGATTTTGGAATAGTACTGGGAATAGTATTAATTCGATTGATAAATAACAATCGAATGAATCAAAAAATGAACATTTGTAAGTTTTAAAACTCAGGATTCGAAGAATGAATGGATTCGAAGAATAGAAATACTGAATTGAAGAGTAGTATTAGTTAGTTGAGGAATGGTAGTAATCAATGAGGAATAGTAATAAATTGTAAATTAGAAGGATTGAATTGAAGATTCCAAGATTGTGGAATTGGAGAATATAATCAATGAACTGAAAAATGGTAAAGATTTTGGAAATGAGTAATGATATGAAAATAGAATAACATAAAGAATAGTAGTTTTAATTTGAAGAGTAGACATTGAGAGTAGAGCAAAAATTGAAGAATAGATAAAGAATAAACAATAAACAATAAAGATTAGATAAATGATGAAAATGATGAAAACGAAGAAAACGAAGAAAACGAAGAAAATGAAGAAAATGAAGAAAATGAAGAAAATGAAGAAAATGAAGAAAATGAAGAAAATGAAGAAAATGAAGAAAATGAAGAAAATGAAGAAAATGAAGAAAATGAAGAAATGATGACCATTACTTATATAGTATAAATGCGATGGCAACGTTTCATATATTTGCAGCCGTGCGAGAAAGTACGCAATGATCAGAATTACTTAAACTATACATCAACTTTACATCCCCTTAATTCTTTACCTCAATTTCCTCTTCTTTACTTCAATTACCTCTTTATTAAATTACTTCGATTGCTCATTTCTTGGTACCTTGGGCGGCGACGGCGGCAGCACCAGCTGCAGCAGCTTCAGGGTCCAAATAGTAAGCAGGTTTTGTTGGAGCCAATTTTTCGTCCAATTCATAAACCAAAGGAATACCAGTTGGGATGTTCAAACCGGCGATTTCATCATCGGAAATCTTATCCAAATGCTTAACAAGACCTCTCAACGAGTTACCGTGAGCGGCAATCAACACGGTTTTACCAGCCAACAAATCACCAGAGATTTCATCTTGGTAGTATGGCAACAATCTGTCAATAACCAACTTCAAAGATTCAGTCTTTGGAATCACTGCTGGGTCAATGTCTCTGTAACGGAGATCGCCAACTTGAGAGTATTCAGAAGAATCCTCAATATCTGGAGGAGGAACATCAAAAGATCTTCTCCAAGTTTGGAACTTCTCTTGGCCATACTTCTCCAAAGTTTGTGCCTTGTCCTTACCTTGCAAAGCGCCATAGTGTCTTTCGTTCAATCTCCACGATCTCTTGACTGGCACGTACAATTGATCAGCAGCCTCCAAAGCCAAGTTAGCAGTTTGAATAGCTCTGGACAATTTGGACGTGTGCAAAACATCAACAATGATGTTGTTTTCCTTCAACAACTCACCGCCTCTAATGGCCTCTTTACGACCAGTCTCTGACAATTTAACATCAACCCAACCGGTGAACAAATTCTTTTCGTTCCATTCGGATTGTCCGTGTCTAACTAAAACAAGTTTTGGCATTTTTATATTGTTGTTTTTTTTATATTATTGATTTTTTTGCTTTGAAAAAATGCGATACTGTGGCTTCTTATATATCGCCATGGAGGAGCGTTTCCCGAGCTCACCTGAGCCATCACCGCACCGCGGTTGCTTATTCGAATATTTATATTCAACACAAAATTGATTCAAGGATACGATGTTTTATTAATGGATACGAAATTTGGGTTATCAGAATTGAAATCAAAAATTGAGAATAACAATTACGACAAATTAAGCATTGAGACTAAATTGTTGATTTAATCAATTTTCACGACAGTGAAAATTGGTGAAAATCGGTGAAAATTGTTTTACAGCCGCTGATTTCCCCACTATATGCGTTTACACACCCATATCTATATACAGGTTTGGTCATCTGATCTCTTCATCACGTGATACATTCAATTAGTTCAACACTTGACTTTTAATATCCTCCACTTTATGATCCTTTGGATTTGGTGCCAGCTCATACAATGTCACCACGGGGTTCTTGGACAATTCAGTGAACTCACCACGAAGCTCAATTGAATGCAATTGAACCATATCTTCATCACCATGAATATCCCGGAAAAACATTGTTAGATGATGTACACCAGAGAACACGTGACGGGGCACGTGATGCTCCACAAAATCGGTTCCCTCTAAGGAATCAGGAAGGTCATCCCCTTCGTCATCATCTCCAGCAGCTATACCAACTTCTGGGTGATTCAAAACAAAGTGAGGTTTAGCATCGGCAGTGTCAAAATCAAGATTGGCGTTGTTTTTCCATATATTGATTGTGTGTGGGCAAAACTTATCACCATTTGTTCGGAGAATTATCGAATGGAGTTTAACCAGACCATTTAGAAACGGAATATGGAGAATCAATTGCTCGTCAGCATCTGAGCGGATCACAGGCTTTATGGAGAACCTATTATCTTCGGACTTGAAAAGCTGACCGAGTTGATCGACAGGATTGGCCAAATTTAGTGCACGCAAGTGAGGAAGATCGATTTTGTTATTTAGCAGCTGCCCAGAAAACGTGGGGATTGGCGGGACGTGGTCACCTTCGTCATGGTCGTCTCCATGACTATGGAAGTGTTCGTTTTCACAGGACATGGTGGTGGAGGTAAACACTAGGGGACTTCTCTTCTACTGTGTCCTGCATACAATACAAGGGATGGGACGCGTAACGGACGAAGGGAGCACGTGGTTTATACACACCATTAATGGTCGCGACAAGGCTTTGAGGTATATGCAGGATACAAGTCTGCATATAGATCGGATTAGTTAATGGTTACCAGTGGTCCGAACAAAATGATGTCATTTTACTGCGGCGGTTAAACCAGGGTATGTGAGATGGAATTATATTCTCGTTTTTTCATCCTTACACGGTGATATGACGTAGTTGTCTAGATCTAGACAACTGCACCGGATGAATTATTGTTTTATTTCCTTTTTGATTTTTTTCTTGATTTTTGGCTTTTGATTTTTTATTTTTCCTTTTTTGTTATTTCCATTTTTCTTCCTTAATAGGATAGCGTCATCATCGGATGATGATGTACTCACGAGATTGCTAAAAGTCCGAAAAATTTCTTTTTTCTGTTTAGTGATTTTTATGACATTAAGGCGGCTTTTACTGGAGAAAAGTGAGGGAAATCAACGGAAAAGAAAAAACAGCAAAAAGGTGAAACGAAAAAGAAACCTGCAAACCTGCAAAGGGTAAACGAAAAAGAAATGAAACAAAGATAAAAAAGAAACAATCAATGGATAATCCTTAATCCTGTATATAATGTAACATCCGCTACTAAGACAACCGGCTAATATACAGTCTCTTCACACTAAGACACTTTCTTATATACAGTACCATAAAAAGAAAAGCATAATCCGAATTCTGTTGATCCATATGCTTCATCTGGTGAGTGATAGCGTATGTGCAGGCCCGCCTAAAGGCTTAATTGAATTTCTTTTTTCCAATTTTGCTTATTGGTTTCTTTTTTGACTGCAAAAAAGGAATGCAAAAAAATAAACACACTCCTCCCTCCGTATATAAATATCCCTCCATCCGCATCTTTTTTTCCTCCCTAATCTTCACCCACTAATCCATCAATTAATCAAAATGACTATCCAGAACAAGCCAGCTACATTTTACGTCAACGCCGCTCTCTTTGACTGTGACGGTACTCTTGTTAACTCCACTGGCGCCATTTCTGAATTCTGGAGAGACTTCGGTAAAACCAGACCTCACGTGAACCCTGATGAAATCATCAGAACTTCTCACGGTTGTCGTACTTTCGATGTCATTGCTAAATGGTCTCCAGATGATGCCATTGAGGAGCAAGTGACTGCTTGGGAAGCTTCCATCCCAGACAGTTTTGGTCAATACGCCAAGGCTATTCCAGGATCTGTTGAGCTTGTCAAGTCTTTCGACAAATGGTCTAAGGAAGCCACTGAGAACGGAAAGCAAAGATGGGCCGTTGTTACCTCCGGTACTCACCCATTGGCCGTCAAGTGGTTGAAGCTCTTGACAATTGAGAGGCCTGACTGTTTCATCACTGCTGAAAACGTCACCAAGGGTAAGCCTCACCCAATGGGCTACAAGAACGCCAGAAACACCTTGGGTTACGAGGACGAGTCTAAGAAGGTTGTTGTTTTCGAGGACGCTCCTGCTGGTATCACTGCTGGTAAGGCTGCCGGCGCCATGGTTGTTGGTATCTGCTCTACTTACGACCCAGAGAAGGTCAGAAAGGCTGGCGCCGACATTGTCGTTGACGACTTGACGTCATTCAAGATTGTCGACTACAACAAGGAGACCGACGAGTTCAAGGTGCAAGTTGGCGAATACCACTACGCCAACGACGAGTACTTGCAGAGCGTTTAATGTTGGGGATTCTGGGAAAAAACAAATTAATAGAAAGTGTATATTAGAAAGCAAGCATCATTACGGTTATCAATTTTGTAAATACAACTCTAGAATCTAACTGACATGAATTTCTGTTGTTGCTATTTTATATGCATTCTGACAGACGTTACTATAGTGACCATCATATGACATTTCCCTGCACTAGCTTATGTGCACTCTCAAATAAAATATGCAGGTGATTCTGTATACAGGAATGTCAACGTCATTGATCGGAAAATTCCGGCACAATTGCCCTTTGTTTAATTGGACCAGTTCTCTATGTATTGTGACGTAGTCAGTTTCACCGTCAATTACATCTGCACTCTGCCTGCTACCCATGTGAAGGTGTTTCATTTGCACGAAACGGTACGTACCTTGGGCACGTGACATTCTTTTATAGAACACACGTGATAGCACAGCTATCACGTGCAACAATCACGTGATAATATGCTATAATCCACACGTGATAGCTGTGCTATCACGTGCTAATTAAATCACGTGACAGGATACAATGCAACCGACTGCGTCCGTTCTGGCCCCCCTAGACGACGGATATCACCGCCAAAAATTACTGAGAGCATAGCTGAATACGTCAGGATCGCCAGTGCCACCGCAGCCGACACGAGGGCACACACTGCCCAGAAAGAATTTGTTTGTATGCCGTACTCATTACTCCATTTGGTAATTGTGTATACGATATCCGCGGTGTCAAAGTACACCAATGCCGAGAATACAAGCACTATTCCAGAATGGGTTTTAGTGAACGGGTTACGGAGGCGCTCGTCCCCATGGAATGGCGCAGTCCTAATAAAGAAAAGCTGAAGGGCCACCTGCGGTTAGTATTACCAAATCGGGCAATAATTACAATCGTACTGCATACAGTCACTATCGGAAATGTTACCGCTTTTAGAGGGAATGCCATTTGCGGATTCAAAATGATGTAATTTGTCAACGCCATTACGGCCAAGATATCGAGACTGGCGCCTACGGGTCCACAATGGAAAACAAGGGTGGAAAACATTGTGTTTGGAATTGGTGTTACAAACACCACTACAAGTGCGCATTTTGGCCATGTTGCACGTGAATGACGGGTGCTCAGCGCATTGTATGCACGTGCGCCGCACGTTCATCTCACATGACTATAGTGTTAGAATTTTACATGGATACACTTGCAAGTCATTTATATCAATGAGACAAAGCACGTGCGGCGCACGTGCGTTTAAGCTACCGAATCCCTTGGAGAAAGCACGTGTTCAGTGCTGAAATAGTATTAAACTGAAACATCCTCTGAAAAATGCACGTGCTACGCAGGTGCAGCGAAAAGCTCAAAAGTAATCAACAAGACACGTGCTACGCACGTGCAAATTAAAAGGTGTAAGTATACACGTGCTGCGCACGTGCATTAAAGATTTGAATATGTTTTCATTCCTACATATCCAATATTTACTTCATTCCTAATTAGGAAGTATAATGGCACACATGGCCGAATCCATTCCATCATTGTTTCCACCAACTCCTCTTCATGGCATTGCAGCCCCGCAACAGGGTCATTTCCCAATCTACTGGTCTTTATAAGTTCCAGCTTCCGGAAAAACAACCGTCTCAAAATGATAATTCTTCCGAGAAACCCAAAGAGAAACCATCGGATAAACCTCCGTCCAAACCGTTAGTGAACATCTCCGTCCACGAGTCCAGCCATGAATTGCAAATCAAAAAAACAAACACGTTATTAGCCAAATATTCGGAAAAACAAGCGTTACTTTTGCTGTTAGAGAAGCAAGCGGAAAAAGTCCGTTTTGAGCTTTTGGAGATTCTGGCTGCTCTTCAACCGCATCAACAAAATCAGGGAGATTTCCTCGATAGAGCAACCAAAGAAGTCAAAAAAAGAGTCAGCACAATTTTCCAAAATACTAATACCCAGAGAGATCTCCGGAAATCGGCATCAACGGTATTCTCCACGGCTCCACAATTGAAGAATAAAGCATCAGCAATGTTCACATCAACGCTTTCCGATGTTAAAGAACGGCTTGATCTGACGGAGTTAAAGACATTTTGGACATCTTTATCTCCGTTAACTCCGAAGAAAGCAACTTTTTCAACTTCTGATCCTGCCGTTTTAGCTGATTCCTCCTTTATGCTTGAAAATATTCATCTGTCTGAATCAACCGAAAACGAAAGTCTTCTTGGAGAAATTAACGATGGTCTGAGTACTTCCACAGATTTGGCTCCAATTGATATAGACGATTATGACTCCGAATCTGAATAAAAAAAAAAAAAAAATTCTTCCTTTATTATTCCTCATCAAGCCATCCACGTGCTCTTTGAACGGCTTTTTCCCATCTCTTCCAATTCTTCCGTCTCTCATCGTCAGGTTCTAAGGCTTTAAACAGATTGGAGGTATCTTCTGCTCCGCCGCCAAGACAAGAAATAGCATCATCAAAATCCTTCCAAATCCGCTCATTTTCATCTTTAAAAGAAAGTCCCGCTGCAATGGCTGCTCCTAAAGCAGTACATTCGGCATGAGCGGCTCTAACGACAGTAACACAAGGACCCAAAATGTCAGCCTGGATTTGTAAAACCTCGTCTGCTTTAGACATACCACCATCGACAGCTAAAACGGACAATGGTTGGGATTCCCGTTGGGCATCAAGGGCTTCTTCGAGGAATTGGGCCGAACCGCCAGCATCTTCCGCCATGGCTCTTAAAATAGCCCGAACTTGGAAACAAACACCTTCTAAAGCAGCCCTGGCAATGTGTGAAGAAGAAGTGTATTGAGTCATGCCGAAAATGGTGCCTCTGGCACCTCCGTCCCAGTATGGAGCATAGAGCCCGGAGAACGCCGGAATGAAAACCACTCCGCCGGAATCTTCCACTTGTGATGCCAACGGGCCAATGTCCTTAGCTGCTTCAATGAGCTTCAAGTTGTCTCTCAACCATTGGATAATAGAGCCGGCAACTGCAATAGAACCTTCTAATGCAAAATGAGGCTGACCATCATCTCCACTCAATGTGGGGAACCAGAAACCAAGCGTAGTAAGAGCACCGTGATCGGAAACCAACTTGCGGACTCCAGTATTATATAGCAAAAAGCACCCAGTTCCGTAAGTGCACTTGGCTGAACCTTGTTTCACCGCCAACTGCCCCACAAGAGACGCGGACTGATCACCAAGACATCCACAAATAGGCACATTATAGATAGTTTTCAACATATCGTAGGCTTCTTCGGTGATTTTGTTGTGGAAGCCAAGATTAGACAAGTTTGGAGCGGCAAACGACCCGTAAAACTCCGAGCTCGAAACAATCTTGGGCAAATGGATTCTGTCCGGGTCAATTCCCCAAAAGTCTAGCAATTCCGGGTCATAATCGTGGTTTTCCAAGTCCATCAACGACGTTCTCGACGCGTTGGTGATATCCGTCACGTAAGTATGTTCTTTGGTCAAATGGTAAATGAGCCACGTGTCCACAGTACCAAACATCAAGTTCCCTTCGCCCGATTCATATTCTTCACGAATAGTATCGTCGTTATCCAAAAGCCACCGCAATTTGGCTGCGGAAAAGTAGGTGGAAAGGGGCAAACCGGTCTTTTCCCGAATCATGTTCTTGGTTTCGTCATCAGTTATACGCTCTAAATGCTGAACAATCTCGGCGGTTCTTGTATCGGTCCAAGTGATACCGTTACACAAGGGTTTTCCGGTCTTTTTATGCCAAATAAGCGTAGTTTCACGCATATTAGCAATCCCAATGCACTTGACCTTGTATTTGACCTTGATGTCTGGGTTCTTGTTGACTTTCCTCAAAGTAATAAGACACGCCACCAAACATTCCACTGCATTGGCCAAAATATGAACAGGCATACATTCGACCCAGCCAGGTTGAGGAAAACGAAGAGTAGGACCAATGGAAGCGGCGTTATTTTCAATTTCAATATCGTCGGTAATCAGAATAGCCACACCTTCGGCAGTAAAAATTGGTTCATGATGACGGGCCAAAGACGAACGTCTTCTGTATTGGTCAGTATTTTTAGAATCCACTGGTTCTGATGCTGATGTGGAATATTCAATTTGATGTTTAGCAAATTCTCTTCCGGATTTATCAAATAAGATACATCTTGCCGAAGTGGTTCCAATATCTATAGTTGCCACCAAAGGATTTGAGGGGGCATTTGAAGAACGGCGGGGCATGATCAAAATCAAAAAAACGAATAGATGAAAAAATCAGTAAAATGAATAGATAAAAAAATGGAAAAATGTTATAAAAAGGAAATTGAATGTGGAAATAGAGTGCCGCAATAGCAAATTGACCACTATACACGTCCGCTTTTATCTTTTGCTGGAAAATGTCGCCCTGCGTTGAACCCTTAAGAAAAAGGAATATGTTATGTGTAGGTTCCGGATAAATGGACCAAAAGTTGAATGTGGAAAAGAAAAATGGGTGGTTTTTTTCTGGATTGATGCGGATTTTGATGTTTTTATATCAAAAGGTGGGGTAGTTTCTTTTTTAATATTTTCTTTTCTTTTTTTGATTGGAGCATAATAATGCCCCGCTCGCGTCTGCAACCCCAGAATATTGGAAAATATTAATGAAACCAGGTGTGCATAACAATTTGTTTCGAGTAAAGAAGCGAATGCGCACTCAAAGGTGGGGTCGTCGCGACTTTTTGTGTGGGGATAGTGGGGCATCTTCTCTTCTCTTCATTTCACTCTTCATTCCTCACTTCACTTCACTCTTCATTTCACTCTTCATTTTTGCTTCTCATTTCTCTCTTCATTTCTCTCTTCATTTCTCTCTTCATTTCTCTCTTCATTTCTCTCTTCATTTCTCTCTTCATTTCTCTCTTCATTTCTCTCTTCATTTCTCTCTTCATTTCTCTCTTCATTTCTCTCTTCATTTCTCTCTTCATTTCTCTCTTCATTTTCATATCACTTCTTCACTTTCATTTCAGTGTAAATCCTTCATTAAGCAACTCCTTTGTCGTAAACATTTCTTCCCTATTAAGATTATCTGCTTTCATTGCTCTGATGTCGGCTGTCTGCTCTGCTAACTGCTCTGCTGCTCTGGTGTCAGCTTTGTTCTGCTTTAAAATTTCCGCGACATTCGAATTCCGAGGGTTCTCTGCGCGACATTTTCCATCAACTTCAACTTCATCATAGTTTCTTTATCTTCTCAAATGCATAACATAATACAGCATATTCATTATGTTATCCTCGGAAATTCTGCTTTTCATTCTGCCCGAACATTTTCATAAATCATATAATAACCACAATGTTTGCTCATATAATCTGAAGTTTGCTTGATTTTATCCTTCAAAAATGTTCTTCATTTTGTTCATTTTCTCCTTTTTATCCATTTGCCACTCTGCTGCAATCACTAGAGGCCAAACCATTGATAAAACCTTGGATTTGAGCCTCGGATCACTTAGAATTGAACCAAATGCTTATTTCGAAATTAATAACAACACATTGACGTTAATTGGCGGAAATATGAATAATTCCGGCGGTTTTTATGTCAATTCTCGGAATAATTTGGCTGCTTCTGTTAGAATGGTTTGCGGAAGCATAATCAATGATGGTGATTGGGCTTTCAATTCCATGACTGCTCATTTAGCTTCTCGTTATAAAGTCACCACTTTTGGTCGTTTTGTCAATTCTGGCAACATGTGGTTTGGAACCGTTTCTTCAAGTTTTAACCCTTTTAGTCCTTTTGAAGTGTCCTCATATACTGACTGGAGAAATGACGGGTTAATGTATTTTTCCACAAGTAGTGGGAGTGCTTCTGAAGTGATTTTGGATCATTTGGCCGGGAATGGAGTTAGTCGAATCCATAATAACGGGAATATTTGCCTTCAAAATTCGTTTTTTTCTCAAAGAACTAGAATTTCTGGTTCCGGTTGCATCAACGCTCTTGCAAATGGAATTATCAGATTGCAAGCATCTCATATGAATATTGTGGGGGCATTTGATGCTAATCAATGGATCACTCTTGAAGATTCCACGTCAATTCTTGAAATATTTGGTCTTTCAAGTGTCATTTTTCATGAAACTCCAATTATCAATTTAGCTGGTTTTGGGAACGGTAATAAAATCCGGATAAGTTCGACGTTCACGTCATTTTCATATGATGAAAATAGAGGCCATTTGATTTTGCAGTTGACTCCAATAATGCGTCTTACTTTTAATATTGGCTCTGGTTATACTAGTTTTATCACCAATAGAGCTTTTGGATTTTCTTCAGAAATATGGACTCAAGAATCTCCTCCAAATGATGTTCCAGATTTTTGCTCTTGTGAAGATTTTCCTGAATCTCCAAGCGATTGGTAATCTGAAATGATGGATTCTGAAATAATGGATATAAAGTAGAATAAATGGAAATTACCGCCTTTTATACTTTACAGTAACCTGCATATAACCAAAGGGATGTTTCAGATTTTTGCAGTCTGCAAATGCATGAGTCGGATTTTCAATCATCATCCTTGAGTTACCTTCTCATACATTCTCACATTCAGACTGTTTATGCACAATCATACATTCTCACATTCAAACTATTATTGTTTATGCACACCGCACGCCGCGCGGCGTGCGGCTTAGTATATATTAAATCTGTTCCTCATCTTTATACTCCTTCCCATTAACAAATTCCATATCTTCTCCATGGTAACTTGTTAAACCACATACTTCAACCAATCCAGCAACCTTTCCTCCGTTATTCTTAACCCATTTGGTTCCAAGTTCAAGATAATCTTTTCTGCAACTGGCGGGATTATCATTTGACGCAGAAGGGCCATTTTTCAACGGACTGAATTCTTCACTTCTTTCCACTTCCAAAAGACCAAATTTCTCCAAATCCACAGAAGGAAAAACGTCAAAAATGAATTGCTCCAACTTGATCCCATTTGGTTCACTAGGCTTCACAATTTCTCCCGTCTTCAAATCCACACAAGGAATCTTTTTCTTGGCAATATGGAAAGGCAAGTGTTCTTGAGAAGAAATCCACTGGTGAAGCTTTCTGTCAAGTAAATCAACGGAATAATAGTGATTAACAATGTTGGCAGCACGCAAGAAAAGCTTTGAAGAATCACTTGGGTCAAGTTTTTCCGTCAATTCTTTGGAAATCTCCGAATACTCAATGACACAGGGTTTTTGTGCTTTTTCATCCAAAACAATAAGCCCAACCGATTCAGCAGCATCTCTCTTTCTAACAGCTTTTGTAGCCAACTCAAACTTCTTTTCAATGGCAAAACCTAAAAACACAGGATCTGCCACCCGAACCAAACAATTGTCCACACAATACATGTGAATATGCTTTATACCTTTTTCGTGGAAATCGTCCAAAAGTTTGGCCTTTAAGATAGCCTTGTATAAGCCACCATTTCCATCTGGAGACTGGCAAATGGAGGATTCCGATTCCATCAAGATTTTAGACCCGTCAAGATTAAAGCATGGGAGTGTTCCTTGGTTGAAAAACGTGATTTGGTCTTTGCGTAAACCAAAGTATTCATGTTTCAGGAAAAATGTTTCAGTCGAGTCACGTGTTGGAGCAGAAGTCATAATGTACCATTGAATAACAGGTGTAGTTTGTGGATGTTTCTTTTGAGCCAATTTTTGCACTCTAGCAATTTTTTCAGCCTGAATTTGAAACAACGATTTCCCCGAAGGTAATCCGACGTTATAGCAGCCTTTTGGATCAGAACATCCAAGTCTAGTACCTTGGCCACCAGCCAATAGTAAAACAGCAACTTCATTATTAGCAATAGCATCCAAACCCAACTGATTCCAATTCCCCAATACCAAACCATCCGTGTCTAGAGTGGAAGCAGTACATTTATTTGGAATTTGACCAAAACTGGACGAATCAGAACGACCAGCAGAAAATTTGAGTGCTGATTGAACTGTTGAAATCAAGTCTTCTGCATCATCAATACTGGATAGTTGTTCACATAAATGGTTTTTTTTATCTTCAGGTAATGATTCATAGGCAGAAACAATATGGGTTTGTTGAGCTTTAGAAAATGCTTCCATTATGGAGAGTAGACTTGAATGGAGAGTAGACTTGAATGGGGAAATAGACTTGAATGGGAAAAAATCAAGGGTGGAATCCTGAATTTATATAAAATGAAAAAATCAGAAATTTTCAAGACGAAATTGTAATTTAAATCAAATCGGGAAATATTTATCAAAACAATCCTGTATATAATGGGTGAAAAAATTCCCTCGCGACTTTGGAACGTTTCTATAATTAACTAATCGCTTCCTTTTAGGCGAAGTAATTTTTAAAAACAGGGAAAATGCGAATATTTATATATCTTTTGGAATAAATAATAAATATTTTGAAACATGTAAGGGGGCGGGGCAATTTTTAAATTAAAAAATATTCGGAAAAACTTTGATAATCGCAAATATCCTTCAACTACTTACTACTTTTTACGACTCTTCTTACTACTCTTTTTACTACTCTTTCTCTTTCTCAAACTTCAAATTAATATTAAATCAAAAGGGCCAAACCAGTGCCAACAAGAGAAGACAAAATCATACCTGGAGTAAGCAAAGAGTGACCTTCAGATTTCTTTGATGAACTAGAACCAGAAGATGAAGAATCAGATGATGATGATCCCTTACTACCACCGCTAGTACTCTTGGAACCACCAGAAGATGTGGAAGAATGAGCAGATGAAGAAGTGGATGGAGAAGAACAGTTGAAATTGTGACCCTTGATCTTGTTGTTATCGTGCAACTTCTCAAATGGCTTGCACGAGAAGTCGTCAGAGTCAGAAGAAATGGAGAAATCTCCGTCAACCTCCTTCAAGTTAGGCAAAGTGAAGTTACCAAAGTCGCCCTTCATGTTAAGAGCACCCTTGATAGTTTCCAAAGACTTAAGGTGAACTTCATCCAATTTGGAGTTGTTGTAAACACGGAATTCTCCATCAATTTCAGTCAAGTTGCCCAAGGACAAAGCAGTCAACTCATCATTGGCAAACACTTGCATGGCAGCACCAACCTTCTTCAAGTTGTCAAATTCAGCAGAGTCAAATCCATTGTATGCCAAGACAAATGTGCCATTGACATACTCCAATTCAGAAATGGAAACTTCTCCAACATCTTGAATGGTCAAGTTTGCTGCCCATTGCAAGTTCTCCAACTTAACAGTGGCATTGTCTGAGTTGAAAGACAAGGTCAAACCTTCAGACACGGTCTTCAAACCGGACAAGTCAATTTGAGAGACATTCTTGTTGTTGTTGATGTTCAAAACAGCAATGTTGTCAAACTTGAGGAGGTTATCGATGGAAGAAATGGCAGTGTCAGACAAGGTAAGAGAAGAAACATCAGCCAAGCCAGAGTTCAAGTTAAGAGTGGCAAAAGATGGCAAAGAAATGAAGGATAATTCTTTTGCTTTTTGCAATTTGTTGAAATCAATAGTGTGCAACTGAGTCAAAGCTTCAAAGCTTAAAGAACCAGTAACGTTGCCCAAACCACCGAAATTGATAGCTTGAATGGAGGAAGAATTGAAGAAGCTCACGTCACCTTTGACGGTTTGAACGGAACTTAAGTCAAGGTTGGCGATTTGATCACCAGAAATTTCAATTTGTCCATCTAAAGTAGGACAAGAATTGAGTTTGCTAACAGCAGAAGCTGCAGTGATTGTTGTTGAAAGAGAACAAGAATCAGATGAAGAAGCAGCCAAGGCCAATGAAGTGAGTGAAGAAATAGCGAGCGACTTGAACAACATTTTGGATGACTTGGGGAAGAAAAGAAGAAGAAGAAAAGAAAAAGGGAAAGAAAAAAGGAAGCACGAGGAGGAATCGAAGATAAAAATGTTTTTAGGAAACAAGCAGATGAAATAGAAAAAAAGAAATTTAATAAAAAGGAGGCGCTTGCCGAGTGGAGTCTTTTTTGGCGGCGAAGAATGGTAAACAGGAAAACGAAACCATCTGGTGAAAATAATAGAACATCCTGCATACATGCATTTATATGCAAGGGGACCGAGGAGACCAACACATTAAAGAAGGAATAAAGAAAAACAAAGGCGGGAAAAAAAGTTTGATTTTGGTGGAATAAGTATTGGGAGTTTCTGAAATTGGAAACTATGGCCATTACAGCAACAAAAAAGCCTGTGAATGTGAAAAACAACCTTGATGGCTTAATTGGTGGCTGTAGGGCCCTTTGGAGATTTCGCGACGCGCGAAAGTCTAGACATCGCGATTTCTTTTTCGTTTTTTTTTTTAAAAAAATAAAAAAATAAAAAAAGTAAACAACGCCTTTGACCGCCCTAATAAGACGCGAGTTTGACAAGGGTTTTTGCAGCAGGGGAATTCACGAAAAGCGCAATTAGCGTACTTAACGTAGCAATGTTTAACTTACGGCTGATGGATACTTTTCAGCCGTAATTTGAAGTTTCTCGGTTGAATATCGAGGCGGAGTCAAGTGTTGCCCGCGAGGCTTGGAGAGCATTAACAATAAACAAGTAAACATGGAAAATATCGAAAAATATCGAAATATATCAAAAAAAAATAAATATCAGAAATCAAAAAAGAAACGGAAACAGAAAATCTCAAGTCAGGAACAAGTCAGGTAATTATTTCAATTAACACACCATCGTTGGTACGCATTGTGTTGTTTTTTGCATAGCCTGGCTGGAAAGGGTTTTCTTTTGTCACGATATACCGGAAAAAAAGGCTTCGCGGTAATAATGGAGATGATTCGCCAATAAACCTTAACCTCCAACTTGAGGCGTATCACTTGCTCCTTTTCACTGGATGTAAACAAATGTTTGATTATGTAATCGGTGATTATGTCGGGATATGATTATGTAATCGGTGAGAATGTTGTCGACTCTGATTATGTAATCATATCCGATTACATAATCATGTTAAATGATCAATATCTGATTACATAAGCGAGACAAAAACCATTAAACAAAAAATCAAGGAATCCACCCTTTTTATATTAGTTCAAGATGCAATTGCCGATCCTAATGACCTTTTACATAAGTAATGTACTGCAAATGTAAATCCCCCACTCTTGATGCATAGAATTTTCTTGGTTGAAGCTTCTCATGTTTCACATTTTTGCAGCCCTTGATTTCGTACTATATATTTCCCTCTTTTCCCTACTTCTTTTCTGCTTTTTTCCCTACTTCTACTTTTTTTTCCTACTTCCACTTTTCTGCTTTCTGCCTTCTGCTTTCTGCTTTTGATCATATTCCTGTTCATTTGATTGATTCATGAATCGATAAAGGACTTCATGCTTGATTACGTAATCATCCACCAATAGAGAATCCAAACACTGCAAACCAAGAAAATCTATGCCTATTTCCATATTCTATGATTTCCATCATTTTATGCTTTCCATTTTATGCTTTTCATTTATCCGCTTTCCATTTTATACGCTTTCCATCATTCTTTTACTTTTTGATCTTATCGCTTTCTTGATTCCGCCTTACTATTGTGTGGTCACGTGATTGAAGACGTGTTTACTATTTTTCCCAATTGAGAAAGGAAAACATACAACCAAGCAAAAACAAAAAACCCAATTCATCTTTAATTCTCATACCAATTCTCATACCAATTCTCATACCCATACTTCCCATCCATGGAATCTTCATCTCGTATGTTTCCCACTACTTCCATTAATATCTCTCCAATACTAACTCCAGA
The DNA here is from genome assembly GCA_030582955.1 of Osmozyma tolerans. Lineage (NCBI taxonomy): Eukaryota > Fungi > Ascomycota > Pichiomycetes > Serinales > Metschnikowiaceae > Osmozyma > Osmozyma tolerans. The sequence continues at coordinate 83,267 of JAJMHH010000008.1, forward strand.
TTCGAGAAATCCTCTGTTTGATACACTGTTTTCTGCTTCAACTTCTCCTACAAAACCACTAGCGTTCCCATCGATGCCTCCCGTGGCTAGACTGTCAAGAAGGCTGTCTATAGAGCTGGGACATATTTTAAGAAAAGAATTCAATTCCAGCTCTGATACTTATGTTAGTGAAAATTCCGAAACCTCCGAGAAGAATACCCTGCTTCAACGGAATTTTGAAGATAATGAAAACCTCGAGAAAACCGCATCCCATCTTCTTGATCTTACCATCAACAATCATAATTCCACTCAGAAAAGTTCTCCCAGTAGATCTATTATGAAATCTTCCACGTCAATTTCTGGATCTCCAAGAAAATTAAAAACAGTCAATTTCCAGGAACAAACTCCTGAAATCCACCATTATCAACAATTTCATCAACAATTCAATGAAGACCAACAATCCAATGAAGAAATCCACCATCCAATTACTCATAATTGGTCTGCTCATGCTAAAAAGGCGAACCTGGATCTGGAGAAATCATCAACATCTCCTCCACCAGTGCCACCACCTCATAGTTCCAACACAATTAGCAGCTTACTTGCAGAACATCCAAATCACAATAATGACGACATTGACGTGGGTTCTTTGGCTAAATATAAACTCAATCATGGTTCTTTTTCCAACTTATCCCTTAACGAGAAGCTAGATCTTTATCTTGGCTCATCTTCACGTGTTCACCATGACCCCACTGACCATAATAACCTCGATGATCATTTACGAGATTTAAATGAAGCTCGTGATAATGAAACTGATGCTAATATCCACCATTTATCTGCTCAGTTGGAATTACCCCAGCAAACTCCAATGGAAAACCCATTGAATGCCTTGTCTGAATCTCATGATGTGTATTTGCGGTCCGCTGGCTCGTCGCAATCGTCTCTTCCTTCACTTGTTGATTCTAACCGATACTTGCATTCTCAAACCATCGATAACTCATCTCCTGGTCTTAAACTTAATGAAGGAATGAAACATTTCCCTGATCAGTTTGCTCATTCTGTGGTTCCTTCCACTGCGGCAAATACCAATTTTTCTCGTCGTGGTTCCGAACCTCTTTCTTTTGGTATCAAACCTCGTGATAATGCTGCTCTGTTTCAATATTCTGGTTCTGAATCCGAAGTTTCTTCTGCTGAGGAAATGTACCATGATTCTTTTGATCAATCGTACAATTCTACGGAAAAATCCATCATGAAGCTTCTTAATTCAGCTTCTTCCGTGGATATGTTGTCCAAGAAACCTCCAAGCAAGTCTGTGAAACAAGAGGAATCGTCTTTTATCAAAAACGAACCAGATTCTTCTATCAACGAATCTTACGTCATCAAAAAACAGGAACTCTCCAATCAATTTGATCAATCTGATCATGAGTCTGATGATGAAATGGCTTTCAAGGATGAAAATCTCTCAAATCAAAGTGTTAATAAAGAGGAATATCTGCTTGAATTTAAGATTCCTCTTCCTCCTCATCCTGAACAAGATTCCAGTCGTGCTATACTTACTGATCTTCAAAGATCTTCTTCTCGTCTTGAGGAACTTGATCAAGACGTGCCACAGGCAGAATCTCCAGAATCCCCTGAAAATCATGAATACGTTAAAAATTCAGATCCTGAATCTCAAATTCAAGTCCAAGTTCCAGAACATATTCAAGAACAAATTCCTGAAACTCAGCTAGAGTCTCCAGAATCTCATAAGAAACTGCTTGAAACTTCAGAATGTCCAGAAATTGAAGCAGAAACTTCAGAATGTCCAGAAAATGAAGCAGAAAGTGCAAAACATCCAGAAAATGAAGCTCGTGAAACTCCAAATGTTCCAGAAATTCCACATGAAGCTCTACAAAGCCCTGAAATCCCAGGAAATCCAGAAACTTCACAAAGTCATGAAAATCCTGACAGTTCAGAAATGAACGATATCTCCGAGAGTCAAAAATACATTTCCAATGCCCTTCCAAAGATTAAAATAGAACCACAGGATCACGAGAATGGACATGTGGGCGATTCTGGAATGGATTTTTCCACTGAACCTTTAGTTCATAGTGTGGGAGTGGCATCAAAGATTTTAAGACCTCGTCGCAGTGCAGTGAAACTTGTGAAATCTACACCTGAAGGGTCTTTGAAACAAGAGGATATTAGTGGAGTCCAGGAAGAAGAAGCAGACAATGAGGAAAGTGAGGAAGATGAAGAGGACCAAAATGGTGTCAAAAGTGAAACTTCCCGTGATATTGAAAAAGAACATCCTCTGTCGAGCAGGTCTTCGATAGACAGATTTGAGGATTCTAGTGAAATCCCACAAATGAGGACATTAGCACCGCAAGTGAAAAAAGTGGATGAAGTTGTGGACGCTACTAATCCTCCAGCGGAAGTTATGAACCAATCAAAAGTTCTTCCGGGGAAAAGAACAATGGAGGAGCAAGATTCGAGTATTTTGGCTAATTCTTCCAATATTCATCCACCTTCAAATTTAAGATTACCCTCTTTGGACTCCAGCGATCATTCCTTGACGAATTTTTCCAAGAAAATCAATGAAAGTGCTTCAATGTCTTATGAAGAATCACTTTCTGCAGAAAATGAAAAGGAAAAACCAAATTTGGACTTCATTTCAATCTGGCATTCCCAAAAAGCCTCCATGAGGAAACAACAACAGCCTCCAGAACCTATTATCCAGCAAAAATTGAATGTTAGGTCTATTGATGCTTACAATACGGCAAATTTATCCCAATATGACCGGTACAAAGTTCCTACCACTTTGCAACCAAAACAAATCCGTGAAGCTAATCTTGTTTCCAGAAGAGTGGTTAGTCCAGGACAAGAAGATTTGCATGTTTCTGGGTTTTTGCCGGAAATTTCCCATGTTTCTGGATTTGAAGATCATTTGCACAGTCTAATTGGTAGAGACGAAAGTGAAGTTACGCTCAGTGAAGCAGATGAAACCAAGCAAACGAGTCAAATCAGAAGAAACTCTACGAGAAGATTCAGCCGTTCGTTAAGACCAGTTAGTGTTCTTAGCAGAGAAATTCACGTGCCACTGGCTACTCAAAATAATACCGTGAAACGATCCAAATTTCACGTACCATCTTTTGAGATTAAAAGATCGTCATCGATGTTATCACCAAAACATCAATATGATGATATTTTCGCCGATACCGTTTTCATAGGGAAACCCACTATGAGGGCAGCAGGAATGAAGACTTTGCCCAGTATGGAAAAGGATGATGTCAAGAAAATCATGCAGATGAAGCATGCAATGACTCAAGATGAATATTCTCATCTCAAATTTGGCGGGGCTCATCCAAAATACGTTGTTCAAGGACTGGCCGAGCTGTATGATCATATGCAACAGAAGGCTTCTATACATTCTGAGTCGGTTTTCTCTACACCACTTGCCAACGAAGAAGAAGCTCCTGCAACAGAAAAAAGCCCCGCTTGTGGTGACCATGGAACTATCGGAATTAACGGAGTTTTCGGAGAAAGCCCAGTTTCCGAAAGAGACCCAGAACCAGACACCGATCTCATTAGTGAAAATAATGCTAGCATTCACGGAGAATCCCCAGGTGTTAGCGGACGTAACGCAGACATTCACGGAGAATCCCCACATATTGACGGAGATAACGGAGAAAACATTCTTCGACTTGAAATCCCCCACGCAGACACTCCTAGAGCTTCATCTCCGGCTTTGAAAGTCACTACACCACACGGATCACCAAAGAAAGGATCAAGAAAAGGATCACCTATTAAGATTGGATCCCCAATTAAGGTTGTCAAGCGGGGTAATGCCGTTGCGGGGGTGGCTTTGGATGCAAAGAAACGTCAAGAAGATGTCAATATGCATAAATATGCATTGAGTACAGTTTCCGTTCCAACTCAAGCTGAATCTGAGGTTGCACCATCTCCAGAAATTGAGAATTTTCCAAAGGATTCTCCAAAGGATTCTGCAAATTCTGCAAAATCTTCACAATCTTCAGAATCTCCAAAAGAAAGAGGCAGACTTTTTGTTAGAGTCATTGGACTCAAAAATATTGCTCTTCCTAATCTTTATGAAAGAAATGCCCTGTTCAATATGACTCTTGATAATGGGGTGCACTGCATAAAGACACCAAACTACAAGATGGACAAACTGAGCGTTCTTGTGGGCAAAGAATTCGAGTTAACTGTTGGAGAAACGTTGGAATTCATCTTGACCATGAAAGCAGAATATGAAAAACCACGTGGGAACTACCGAGAAGTTAGAGAAACAAGGTCAGTCCGACCAAAAAGCCGAATGGGGAAATTCTTTGGATCACGTGATGTGGTTACAACTACCCGGTTTGTTCCACAACAAGCCCACGACTCGTGGAAAGGACTCGTGGCCAACGACGGGTCGTTTGCCCGTTGTTATGTGGATTTGGCCCAATATGAAAATCACGTGACTGGGAAAGCAGGCAATTTCAATCTTAATTGTTTCAACGAATGGGTCGCCTCTGGCCAGCCCTACACGGTGGCACAATTGGAAGTGAAAATGCTCTTTATTCCTCGTACAGAGCCATACGAGATCTTACCTACAAGCATTAAAGCCGCTTATGAAGGATTAGAAGATCTCAAAAAGGAAAGTACACGCGAGGTGACGGGATATTTGCATCAAGAAGGCGGAGATTGTGATACTTGGAAAAAACGGTATTTTGTGCTAAAAGGAACATCAATGGTGGCACATTCGGAATACTCGCATAAACCCCGAGCCAAGATTAATTTGTCTAAAGTGGTGGAGGTGATTTACGTCGATAAGGAGAATATCAACCGGTCTTCTTCTAATTATCGGAATTTCAGTGACATTTTCTTGGTGGAGCACGCGTTTAAAGTTCGGTTTTCTAATGGGGAAATTATCGATTTTGGTGCTCCAAATAAGGAGGAAAAGAACCAGTGGATTCAGGCAATTCAGGAAGTGGTTTATCGGAATCGGTTCCGGAGACAGCCTTGGGTGAAGGCAATGCAGGAGAGAAATAGGCGGGTGAATAGGATTGTTTGAGCATGTGCGAGTGTCGAACGCGTGCGAAGCACGTGTGAGACACGTGAGGTGTTTCTGTATTACACGTGCTATGCACGTGCTTTGAGAAATAGCCAAACGATAAGATTTAATCTATACTGTCGCTCATCAAAGCCTCCAACTTCTGTGAGAAGAAAAGTGTAGACTAAGATCATACTTTCATGCTGTATTCGATTATTTAGTGCACGTGATGTGTCTGCACGTGATGTGTCTGCACGTGATGTACCTGACTAAAGCTCGTAATATGCACGTGATGCGCCTAACTAAAACACGTGCTGAGCACCTGCATATCACGTGCACTGCACATATAATCAACAATCATACAGAAACCACGCTACTGCAGTTCTTTCTACGGTTCCTTTCAGATTCTCTGATTTTGTGGTGTTGTGGTATTCTGGTATATAGCCTAGTATAATTTGGTGTACGGGTTTTATATATAAGCGAGCATCATCAAATTAAGAGAGCAACAACATGAGCAATTCCGATGACGAAGACGCCTTTCTCTATGGGTCAGACGAAGAAGGACCTACGTTGAAGAAGCAAAAGACGGAGATAAGTCCGGAAAAGGAAAAAACCGAAGAAAAAGACGCAGGTATCGGAGATAACGTCGGAGAAAACGGAGGTAACGGCGATGTTGAAGAAACCACAGGCACCACGGCCGCCAGTGCAACGGGCCAAGGTGAAGACGAACAATCGGAAGAAGAAGACGAGGAATCGGATGACGATATTGAATTTGTCATTGGAGATTCAGGAGGAGGGGCAACGACGAGTGGGGCAGCGACGAGCGGGGCAACGAGCGGGGCAGCATCAACAGCACCACAAGGGGAAAGTGGGGCAACGCCAACCACTGGAGGGGTTGTTGGAGGAGAAAATGCGCCCGAAGAGGGAAGTAAGAAGGCGGGAGCCGCGGTGAGCAAAGACGAAGGAGCACCCGCTATAGATTTGGAGAAAGTGGCAGAACTTGATGGCAAACCTTTGACCCAAGTTGATCTTCAAGAACTCAAAGATCAACCATGGCGGATTCCCGGAGCCGATATCTCCGATTACTTTAATTACGGCTTTGACGAATTCACATGGACGGCATATTGTCATAAACAAGACAAACTACGGGGAGAATTTAATCCAAAGAAGGTTATGGCCAATATGATGGAAGGAGCAGCAAAACATGGAGGAATGTTTCCATTTCCCCAACCAAATATGCCAAGTGTACCTAGTGGGCCAAGTGGGCCAAAAGGGTTTAAAGGAACTCCTCCTCCATTTAGGAAGTGAAAAATATGAATATCAATGAAAATGATTTTGGACTATGTGGACTCGAGTTCGTGACTCTGAGATTAGAGTTCGTGGGCTCTGGAATCAGAGTTGCTGTAGGGCTCTGGAATCAGAGTTTTTTGCTGTAGGACTCTGGGAATAGAGTTGCACTCTATCAGAGTCATTGAACTCATTGACTCGTTTGTCAGCCACTCATCTGACTCATAGAAGTCTCATTCGTCTGACTCGTTCGTCTACGACTCACTCGTCGACTCACTCGTCATCAGACTCCTCATCAGCCTCCTTCAACCAAGTAATAAAAGGTTTAGCGGCCTTCCTAACCTTCTTTGAAACATCCTTTGGAACGTACTTCTTAGAAACCTTTGAACCCCAAGAAAGGATCATTTCCTCAGAAACAAGCTCCTTATCGTAAAGTTTGACCAAGATTTTAGGAACAATAGGAATCAATTCAGGTTTTTCAAGACCAAGGAACCGTTCCAAACCACCCAAAAAGGCCTTTTCAAAATCCTCATTGCCGTTAATCAATTTGGCCAATAAACCAAGATGCTCCTCCAATTGCTCAAGAATATCGTTATCGAAAAGAACCTGGGCCAACACAAGAACCACATCGGGTTTCTGAAGAAGATCCAATTCAACCACCTTCTTGTAAATATCAACATCTGAAGGTAAAGAACCCTTTTCGCCATCGTCGCCACCGTCAGAAACCCATTCACCAAAAGTAGTGAGCTTCGTCTGGGAATCATTGAGTGCAAGACCTTCTAATTCACGTGCACGTGCCTCGATAGCCTCCTTAGACATATCCACAGCCCAGTCGTCATCGGCAACTTCCACAGTTTGACTGGACAAAGCAGCAGCTTCAGCATTGATTTTCTTGGTAAGAGCATCATCATCGTCGTCAGCTTTACCGTCGGCAGAAGGAGCGTCTTCCGCCGACTGAGCAATGTCAGAAATGGATTTGCCACCGCCAACAACATTAGCTTGTGCAGTAGCCGATTTCTTTCCCAGAGTAGAAGGAGGAGGATTCTTCAAGATAAACGATGATAGCTTGTGCCTGAGATCAATATCAGTGATTCTTCCACAAGCTTTACAATCACGCTGAAGAAAGCCGTTCTTCTTAACAATAATCTGTGTCTCTGGATTCTTGCAAGCACCACAAAGAACAAACCGATTGATGAATCCATCTAAAGAATCTTGTAATTCTCCTTGTGAATGAGCGCCGTTAACAACATAACGATCTTCACTGTCATTAAAGTTGGTTTGAGCTCCAAGTTCTGATCCAAAGTATTTAACAACATACAGTGGAGGACGGCCAAGTGCTCTTGCAACTTCGGAAAGATTAGGAATCGCCGTCTTAATACCGTTTCCCCGTCCTTCCACTTTCGACTGGATCGGCGGCATTTTATACCGGTAGAACGGGTCGGTGTTCTCCCGACAAATGTTGATAAAAGACATGGTGATGTTCTTTATTTGATCTTTTGATCTGATGTTTCAAATTTTTTACCCTCACCTCCGTACACCATACCTACACTACACTACTACTATACTACACTACACTGCTATACTACACTACACTGCTATACTACACTATACTACACTACTATAATATTCTACTACTCTATTTTCTATAATATACTATAGCATGCTAAAAACTATATAATGTAATATATAAATTATAGTATACTATAGTAGTCTATGGCGTTGCTCTGATGACTACTAGTTTAATGTCCTGCATATAATGCGTCATCGTAGCACTATAATGGAGTCTAAACATCCTAAAATAGAGCCTAAATATCATAAAGTAGCGTCGATATATCCTAATGTAGAGCCTAACATGAAGCAACTGCCTAATCATATACTACATTATTTTGTGTTTACTTCTTTACGATATTTAAGCTTTCCTGCATATAGTACACTACTTACTATAAACTACTACAGCATAGTACTATATAAATACTTAATGTATATACTAATTTATATAACAGTATACTTTAATAGTCTTTGGTGTTGCTCTGGTAAAGGATCTATAATGTCCTGCATATAGTGCGTTTTTATATATCACTATATTATCGTATATCACAATATTATCGTATATTATCGTATAGTATAGTAGAGTTAAAATGTTCTTAAGTAGCCTCAAAAATAAATCAACTGTCTAATCCTACCTTATCATATGTTTACTTCTTCCAATCTATTCGATGCTTTCCTGTATATAGTACACTACTCTACCATACTACTATACCATACTACTATACCATACTACTATTCTATACTACACTATGCTATTCTATACTACACTATGCTATACTATACTACACTTTCATGAAGCTATACTATATATTAGAAAACGAGTTGTGTTGATTAACTAATTTAATATCCTGCATATACTGCATTTTTATATATTACTATAGTGAATATAATCTTATAGCTCTATAATAGTGTCTAAATAGTCTAAAAGACTTCAAAAGCTAAAGCAACTGTCTAACATTAATCCTACATAATCATAAGTTGACTTTTTATTCAAAATACATCTATTCAATGCTTTCCTGTATATAGTACTATACTAATGTACATAATATACTATTATAGTATAATGAAGTACACTACACTATTAAATATTACTATACTGTGTAGAGTAATGAAGTAAATTGCTATTATATACTCCTGGTCTATTGTTTACGTCAATAGTCTAGAGTGTTAGGCTATTGTAGTAGAGACTAATGTCTATGTTTCCTGCATATAGTACTCTATCATATAACACTATAAAGGAGAATATTATTTGATACCGCAAGTAAAAACTATATATGAAAAAGTAAAACGGATTTAAGAAATCTTTATTAATTATATCCTACATGTTATCTTATTGTATACTTCCAATTTATATCTATTTGATGATTTCCTGTATATAGTGTAGTACTGTTTTACTATAGTACACTATATCAGTATTATGCTAATACAGTACACTATATTACATTTTCTATACCATTGTACTGACTATTATACTATATAGCACTTCAATATGGTCATTGCTATATGGCTTGGGGAGACTACGGCTATAATTATGCATCCTGCATATAACAAATTTTCATATATCACTATAAGAGATAGCAACATTCACATATCATATATTCGGTGTTTTCCTGTATACAGTACTCCGAGATTCTGTCGAAATGACTCAATATTCTATTCTTTAAATATGAGTCTATGATATCATGATTACAAACATGCATATACTCTTTCAAGGTCTTCTCTGGTGTACTGATTAATGTGCCCAATTTAATGTACTGCATATAATCTTTGATTATGTAATCCTTTCAAGGACCATTCTGGGCATCTTTTTGAATTAAGTTCCCTGTAATATTTACTATACTGATTATGTAATCAATAAATACTTAACCCTTACATGTAAATACTATTATAATTTTTGACAATTATAATTGGAATATATTTTTTTATTGTATAATTCTTTTGAACAATTTTTTGATATTCGCATTTTGCAAATATAAACGAAAAGTGTGAACAGAATTGTGAGATTACTAAAAACAGAGCCTAAAAAACGCTAAAGCAAGATAGCACAAAAATAGCGATACACAATGACAAGAAACCAAAAATGAACCACCTCCCACAAAATCACCACTATATTAGAGAATTCAAAATTTTTAATGACTTATAAAGAAAAATTTTATGTCTATCGGTTGCGGCCATACCAAGTGGAAAATACTGTTTCCCGTCCGATCAACGAGCGTCAAGCCACTTAGGGCCACAGTGAGTACTATAGTGGGAGACCATATGGGAAATTGTGGTGCTGCAATCTTTTTGCCCCCGAGACTGCCCAAGCTATAATGAAGCTTCTCCCATATGAAAACACGTTACAGAAAGGCCGAAGTATTAGTGTATAATGGGCTTACCCGTATTGTCTATATAGGTCAGGGAAAAGGGTCGTTCTTCAGCAAAACAATGCACTTGTTGGCGTCCGAAAGATAACCCTTAACGTACCGATTTGAGATCAATGAGGCCAAAATACACTCCACGTGATCAATCAGCATAGAAGCTTTTGCATCAGCAAAGGAAAAGGCAGTCATTACCAAGTCAAATGGAATTATATGCTGGTTTTGGTTTTTCCGATTTGCCTCATAGCATTCCTTTAATAAGGGAATGTAGCACAAATTTTTCATTTGCACGACAAGAACGTAAATATGACGTTTCAAGAATATCTTCAGAAACCGGTCAAGATAGGAATTGTATGAAGCAATGTCGCCATGTGCCACCGCCCGAAGCAAGCATCGACGATATAGAAAATCTAGCTCGGGATAGAGGCGGAACACGTGACTTGGGAGAGAAGACCTTGAATTTAGGAATTTCAACGGCACGAGCAAGAACAAGAGTTTTGATGCGTGGGAGTGGACGGATTTATGTTTCCGGTAACATGAGAGGAACTCCATTGCCGTGAGAAGCTTCGTTTCAGCTGCTTGATATGCATGGTCGTCCAATGAAAGTAAAGCTGAGTAGTAAAGGTAAGTGACCACGTGACGACGGTATTGAACTGGGCTATTAACAATTGTTGGAATAGCGGAGCCGGTTCCAATGAGGGCTTTTTCCAAGGATTTCGCAAGTTCAAGTCGGTTAAGTTTAAAGTAGATTTTGATGAGCGCAGCCAAAAAGAAGTGGATACACGATTTTTTGGATAAAACCGGGTCCAACGACTTATCGGTCAAGCAAATCTTGAATGACTTATTCACCACTGCAGCAAGGGTTTCAAGAGGCTTAGTTTTGTCCGAATCTTGCAGTTTAGCCATAACCAGATGCATCAGAATCAACTCATTGGAACAATTGATTAAAGCGGGGCAAATCCATGCCGATTCCGTCTCGGCCCAACGGTTAAATGACGTCATCATATCAACATAAACGCGGAAGCTGGCCTTGATGTCGTTTTCAATGTAAATTTTCTTCATCAATGCCAAATATCCACCAACAACCGGCTGAGCTTTCTCTGGTAAAACTGCCAAGTCAAAATCGCTAGGTTCCGGCAAATGCGCCCGTGAAAGACCATCCTTAGGTCCGGGATTGATTGTGAGGAGCTTCTTTAACTGGTTTCCATTCTCTCGCTCAACCACATTAGCCACCTGGGCCGTATACTCTTGCGGCGTCATGGTGATGAACCCAGCACGTGAGATGGAAGACTCATCGTACAGTAGATCCGTACACCACATCCGTACACCACATCCGTACACCACATCCGTACACCACATTCGTACACCACAATTATACCATAGTCAAAATCATCAATATAAGCAAAATATATCGGCGACGGCGACAAGAATCAGCCAAATTGTTGGTTAATAGTCAAAAATTGAAGGATTAGGAATTGATTGTAAGAAAAATAATATAGGAATATTTAAAAATATGTGGAGAAAAAGGGCATATTTATATTGAATCTGCGCGTTTCATATATTTGCAGCCTTTGCCACTGAAATATTGACAGATTAGTATATATAGAATAAAATATTATTAGGAATTATTAAGAATTTGAATCCTTCAATATTTTAGTAATTGTATTTAGTGTCTTGATCAGAATCAAGAAATTGCTTAATGATGAATTATAGCTATGTCTCTGTCTCTATGTCTCTGTCTCTATGTCTCTGTCTCTATGTCTCTGTCTCTATGTCTCTGTCTCTATGTCTCTGTCTCTATGTCTCTGTCTCTATGTCTCTGTCTCTATGTCTCTGTCTCTATGTCTCTGTCTCTATGTCTCTGTCTCTATGTCTCTGTCTCTATGTCCCTGTCTCTCTGTCTCTGTCTCTATGTCTCTCTGTCTCTGTCTCTATGTCTCTGTCTCTATGTCTATATTTATTTATTTTTAATGAACTTGATATTATTCTCCTAGTATTTCTTCAATTCACTAGCAGTAGGAAGATAAACGCACGCGCAAATCACGTGCATTTATTTAAATACACACATGACTGTTTTCACGTGCTTGACATAATTATCTGCAGCACCATACTGCGCCACGCCTTTTCGCGGTATGCACTCCTATTGCGCAGCGCGTCGGAGCGCGGAGGAGGTAATTGGAGATTGCAAATAAGAATGGGATATAAGGGGAGATTTTAACAACAGCGGATGAAAAAAGAAGAGCGGATTAGTAAAAGAGACATTTCCTAAAATAGAAATGATGTCCTGGAGAAAATGTCGCGGGAATGTCGCCGCGTCGAGTATTTCCAGATTGCACATCCGTACACCAGGATCCGCACTCCGGCTACCCAGCGACTCCTATTCAACGGATTTTCCAAGTTGCGACCAAGTGTTCCTCGCAAGAGCGGAAACATATTACAATTCTTCCACCAAAAAAGCCACCCCAGAAATCCAGTGATTGAAAGAAGTCATTAAAATCTGAAACATCCCCAAAATCTTGAAACAATACTAAAACATTGCTGAAACATCCCTGCGATCACTGCAACTTCCAATCACAGCTCTCCTTCTGTCTTCCCCCCCACAGGTTTGTCGCCGCCGCTCCTTCTCCAATGAACATCTCGCCCCCAAAAATCGCCCTCTCTGGACCAGATTCTCATATCGACGCTAATGGCGCCGGTGGAACCCCCGGAGTAAACGGACATATCGGACATAACGGACATAACGGATCAAGCGGAGTAAATGGAGTAAATGGAGTAAATGGTGTCTCCATCAATGATACTCTGGCATCAATACCACCTAGACGAATGCGTTCGGGGTCGCTATTCTCTACAAATTCAATCTGGAACGATGACGCCATTTCGCTATCGCCACTGAGAAATCTGGCGTCGTCATTTTTGGATCTTCATGATTCCGCCCTCCATTCGGCGTTTCTTAGTCCCTCATTGGCCCCTCCACCCAATCAAATGGCAAATCCCACAAGAAACCGTTCTCATACAACAACGGCAACTGCCCCGCAAATGGACCCCGCTTCTGCCGTTTCTGGAGGTTCCGCCACTCTGCCTCAATTCTTGAACACGTCTCCTGCCACCGGTGATCCATTCCTTTTGGATAATTTGGTATTGTCTATGCCGGAATCAGCAGCTTTTGCCACCCGGAACCGCTCACAAACTTACTCCGGAGTGGCTCCAAACGTGCCTGACCTTTCTCCATCTTCTAATTTCGTCATGGTGCCTACATCCACCAACGGCGCCGGTCCATTCCCCGTGACAAGTTCCTATCACCCGCATCATTATCATCAAAATCAACAAGCTCATCCAATCTTGGAAAATGACTTTAACTTTGCATCTTTTGTCGTAACGACAAACTTCGAAAATCCCAGTCTTGGTCCCACCCATACCCTTCTTGTTGATAATGTTCCTCAATTCTTGGACGCTGCTCGTCTTTTTCAACTTTTTGCCAATTCTCCGGCTGGTTTAGCCCACGGAAAAGGTATTGCAAGTGTTCGTGTGAGTCCTACATCGACTACGAAAATGGCTCTAGTGGAATGTACTTCTATTGAGTCTGCTATGTCTGTCAAGGCTAATTTTAACCATTTGGAGTTGGTCCCGGGGGTTATTTTGTATATTGCTTTTGCTAAGCTCTCTCCAGCTCCAGCTACTGTTGCGTCAGCTGGTGGAATAAATGATTCTGCTCTTCCAGCTTCAGCTAGCAGAATCAGTGGATCTGAAAACTCCAGATCGGAAAACCCCAAAAATGAAACCTCCAGAAATGGTTCTACAGGATCAGGATCAGTTTCTAGTGGATCTGGACTCCCAGCACCTGCTTCAGCAGGTGCTGGCGGTGCTGATATTCTCTCCGTGGTATCCCAATTAGCACTCCTGGAACAAGTTGATATGAATCACGTGAAGTCGATATTAAAATCCAAAGAAGAGTTCCCTAAATCCCGATACGAAAACAACTTTGGTCCATTGCCTGATCCAATACCAGTACGTCATTTTGACTCCCCAAAACTTCGTGAATTGCGTAAAACCCTTGAAGCTACAGAAAGAGCAGAAGATTCACGATCTTCTTCCAGGAAATCGTCTCCTGTGGATGGAGAAAACGAACATAATATCATGACACAAGCAGAATTGGAAGAATTGTGTGTTGCTATGCTTGACGAATTACCAGAATTATGCTACGATCATATTGGAAACACCATAGTGCAAAAAGTGTTTGCCCTTACAGAATCCCCAGTTATTAAGTTGATGATGGTGAAACAAATTGCACCTTATTTAACCCAATTGAGCATCCACAAGAACGGAACATGGGCAGTTCAAAAAATCATCAACCTCTGTCATGAGGAATACCAGCAAATGACGGTGATTGGCCAGAGTTTAAAGCCATATGCAGTCAAACTCTTTAATGACCAATTTGGTAATTACGTTTTGCAATGCTGTCTCAAGTTCGGACCTCCATACAATAATTTCATCTTTGACGCCATCCTTGACAACTTCTTGGAGATTTCATTTGGTCGTTTTGGCGCCCGGTGCATTAGGACCATCTTGGAGACCGCCAGTGATGCAAAATCCGCCAATAGTGCCGCTGTCAGCAATGAACAGCTCTACTTGGTGGCAGCGATGATCGTGGAACACGCCAACGAATTGGTGGCCAATAATAATGGATCATTATTGATCACGTGGTTCTTAGAAACGTTCAACGGTTTCAAATCTCCCGAAGCAGAGCGTCGTTACGAGCTTCTTTGCCAGCGGTTCTTACCTAATTTGGAAAAAATGTGCATGCACAAGTTGGCCAATTTGACCGTGGTGAAGATTCTTAATAACCGGTCGAACCTGAGAGTGAAGCACGTGATCATGGATACAATGTTTGGTCCATTTTATGATGTTGACGATGAAGAGGCGGCCATGCGTCCACCGTGCCGTTTTCTCGAACGGATTTTGGCGGAAACTCCTGAACCAAATGCGGGTCCTTTGCTTGTTTATAAAATCATCTCAAATCCTTTGCTTATGAGTACGGGAAATGAGTTTAGCAACGGGAAATATCATCAATTTGTCGTGAAACAAGTGAAACGTGTTCTTTTGGAAATGCAAATCACAAATTTGCAACCATACAAGAAACTTGTTGACGAAGTGGGGCTTTCTACAAATCGGCTTGGTCGGAGTGGATCAACACGGAAAAATAAGCGGGGCATTTCCTCAGCGGGACATCCTGCGGGGCAAAAACGTTCTCCACGATCTCAACCCCTCATGACCCATTACGTGCCAGCAGATTTGGC
The DNA here is from genome assembly GCA_030582955.1 of Osmozyma tolerans. NCBI lineage: Eukaryota > Fungi > Ascomycota > Pichiomycetes > Serinales > Metschnikowiaceae > Osmozyma > Osmozyma tolerans. Next base: position 98,764 of record JAJMHH010000008.1, read on the forward strand.
TCAAACTTACCCAATGGCAATGATGGGTCAAGCACAAAACCCTTACACCCACCCATATGGTGCTCCTCAAGTGACTACCCCTCCACCAGTTGCTCCGCCTTCTGCAGTTGCTCCGCCTTCTGCAGTTGCCCCACCTTCTACAGTTGCCCCACCTGCTGCAGTTGCCCCACCTTCTGCAGTTGCCCCACCATACGGTTACGAGGCCCCACCTGGCTCATTCTACCAACAGCATTTACGCAACCAATTCGCCCAGGCCCAATTCCAGCAAGACGTCAATGTCATGCAACAATTGGAACAATTATCACTTAGTTCTGCTGCTATGGGGTATGCGCTGACTCCCGATACCCCTAAGGGGCAGGGAAGATTCATGTGAAACGGCAAATCAAAGTAATGGGTAATTATCTCTAACATGCGCACTGCACGCACGTGCTAAGCACGTGCTTGAGCCAAAAAGTTGCACGTTTAATGCACGTGCAAATGTTCACATGCAGGATCTTGCAACTGAACCCGCCACACACGTGAACAAATTCATGTACCGCCAGATGTACGAGAAAACTGCAGAGTATGTCTGAGGGTGTACGGGTGTATTTTAAAGACTTTCAGTATATATATCACGTGAACAAGGCTTAATGACAGGATTTGTAGTTGGCCAATGCGATGAGATTCGAATTACTTTCATAAAATCCCTATAAATCAGTACATCCCTAAGGACATGATATTAAGGTAATTTTAATATGCAGGACACTTACACCAGTTATACATATTTTAAGATTTCACACGTTGATTTCCTGATATGAGTTCCCGAATATTATTCACGTGATTTTATAATGCACGTGATTTCACCAAGAGAATAGAATGAGGAAGTCAATTCTACGGCTTTCATATTTATAGCCCTAGGCACCTAAAATACTACTACTGCAATTTTAAACTTCTGATTACGTAATCACTATTATAGATTGGGGAAATCGAAAGCTTCCGCTGACGGCTACCTTCCCTTAAAAACAACATTCTCTGTAGAGCTAATCTAGGTCTGTAGAGCTAAATAGCTCTGTACAGACAATTGAAAACACGAATTGTGGTTACGTTGTCTATTACATAGTGATGGTGATTACATAATTGATTATGTAATCATGGATTACCAGTCCTTGCTAATCGAAGCTTCTAATAAACCTGCTGATTATATGTTCATCATTATGCTCATTACCATTATGCTCATTACCATTGATTTATATACCTTTATTATAAATAACATTGAATAACTACTTTATTACTTTTATCAAATAATAAATATGATGTGGAAAATTTATAAGTATTTCTAAGAAATATATCACTTTTTCAAGAACTATACTATTGTATTTTCTATTTAGTCTGTTTTCTATTTTCTATTCAACAGAAAACCAGGTCATTCGAACGGAGGAAGAGGGGATTCTCATACAGTATATCCCTATTATGTTTTATTTTGTAACTTGTATATGAATATAATTCTAATTCAAGTTAATAACATTATTTGATAAAATAAAACAAATATAATTATAATTATGTTAATATTAATTTATGGGATATTAAATAAGGATATTATATTACAAAGGTTGTTCCTTTTCTTTAGAAAAGGGGCGGTTAATTTAAATATGTATATTTATATATGTAAATGTTGATTTTAAGTATATCAATATTTATATATGAGTTTTATTATAAAGTAAATAATTCCAAAATATCATTATTAATCAAAGAGTATTTTATGATCGATTACTATAACATAATATCAACATTTTGGAGGATATTTATCAAACTATGTAGATAATGGATTAAAACCAAAACCGTGGCGTTCATGACGTTAGGCAGTGAAATCTTCAGGGCCTTGGTTGGAGGAATTGTTGGTTTTGGGGTTGACAATTCCGAGGTTGACAATTCCGAGGTTGACAAGTCCGGGGTTGACAAGTCCGAGGTTGACAATTCCGGGGTTGACAATTCCGAGGTTGACAATTCCGAGGTTGACAATTCCGAGGTTGACAATTCCGGGGTTTATGGTGGAACTTTCATTTATATTCGAATCTATCTACTGCACTAAATTATAGCTCAATGGTAGAGCAGTCCACTCATAATGGAGGTATCCCAGTTCAATTCTGAGTAATTCAATGTTTAATTAATTATATTTTTGAGAAGATGATGTTGGTTCAAAACAATTGCTATATAGAGACATGCAAGTTTATATTTATATAAGCGTACCGGTATAATAACAATATATTATGAAAGTATTAGATTAATAGATATAGAACTGGAAGATGAAATTCAGGTCACATTAATATTTATATTAACTCTTATATGGTATTTAGTATTTAGTATTTAGTATTTAGTATTTAGTATTTAGTATTTAGTATTTAGTATTTAGTATTTAGTATTTAGTATTTAGTATTTAGTATTTAGTATTTAGTATTTAGTATTTAGTATTTAGTATTTAGTATTTAGTATTTAGTATTTAGTATTTAGTATTTAGTATTCAGTATATTAAGAAGATATAAAGGTAGTAAGTTGAGGGTACGAATTGATTATTTTATGTCTTTTGTAAATGGAAATTTTCTCTTTTAAACATACACTTATTATTTCCTTTGGAGTTTATAAATTAGAGAAATCTGAAGGATAAATTAAATAAATTTGTTTAACTTATAAATTTCTCTTTTTGTACTAGGAACAATTTCTCTTTTAAATTATGGAGTTTATTGTCTATAGGTCACCGGATTTACCCGGTGATTGTGATGAGTTTTTGAATTTCTATTGAACAAGGAAATATAGGAAAATATAAAAGATCGGAGATTTTGGCTGATTATTAATAATATTAACAGCATATAATACCTTTATCAATAATATCTTAATATTAGAGATTTAATTTTCTATGGATTAATTCAGGTATTATTTTATTATTAAATTTTTTATATATATATTTAAAAATTTATAAATATATATTTTATAGTATGTATAATAATAATATTAGAAATAACATATTAAATATATATTAATATTAAAATATAACGATAGAAGATAAAGAGAGATATTCCTGCCCCCTTTTCATAGCAAAGAGGGCTATATATAACTATGTTAATTTATTAATCACTATAAATATATAAGTTTAATATCTTTATAATGTATAAGTTAAATATTATGAAAATATAATATATTTAAATATCATAATAATTAATATATAAGAGATAGATAAAAGTAATATTTTGTATTTACTAATATATATTCAAATGAATGTTAATAAAATATAATATTATATATTTTACATAAAAAGATAAAAAAATATATAATTAAACATATATAATTTTACCGCCCCTGCAAAATGTACTTATTTTTCTCTATATGAATATATATATATTTATTTTAATGTTAACATATTTGATTATATAATTTAAAATATAAATAACTTATAAGATTATAGAATATAGAAATATAAAGTATAAATCATCAAGATGAGTAAAATAAAATAAAATAAATAGCCCCTGCATAGCCATTTTTCTATGTTTTCTTTGAACCATCATTAATTATTTGTTATGATAGGTTTATACGGGGCTTCTAATAAAGATAAAGCTGCTGATTTTTTAATACATACAGTATGTTCATCATTATTATGTTAATTGGTATTGGTTTATATACTTTAAATAACACTGACTGTCTATCAACTAGTTTATTAGTTTTAGCAAATGATTTACAATCAATATGATTTATTGGAATATCAATAGGTATAATAGTAAAAACACCTTTATTACCAGTACATACATGATACCAGTAGTACATTCAAAATCACCATTAGCAGGGTCAGTATTATTAGCAGGAGTATTAAAATTAGCAATATTTGCAATAATTAATATTACCAAATTTATCAGATGCAACAATGTTAATGATAATCGAGTGATTCTAGTGGTGGTAGTGATTTTAGTGATTTTAGTGGTGCTAGTGATGATGGTATTCAAAATTCAAGTGAACATTTAAAAGCCGACAGCTGAATGGATGAAAATCTTGAATTGAATGTGTAGAATTTGTTATCAACTTTTGAACTGGTAGAAAGTGAATAGCGATTGGTTGAATACTTAAAATGGATACTGATATGGATTCTTATAATATATTCTTAAAATTCTAGTAATATATCCAAATAATGGATTCTAGTAATATTTTCTTATAATATATTCTAGTAATGTATTCTTATAATGTATTCCAATATTATATTCTTATAATGTATTCTAATAAAATATTCTAATAATATATTTAATACTATATTTATACTATATTTAATACTATATTTATTAATGAATATAATGGATTGAATATATTGAAAGTCATGAATATGAACCCATATAGAGGATTGTTATTCTGAATAGAACAGTGAAATTATCAATAATAAATATATGATTATTGAATTAAGGAACACTTAAGTGAGTTAATTCATATTTTCATGATTTAAAACAGAAATATAAAAACTGAAGTAGTCTAGATCTTAGAGAGGTAACAGTGAATATATTAAATAAAGAATAATCCAGTCTATCCAGTCATGGTACCGAGTCTATGATAGTATGGCACTGCATATAATCATACTGTAAGTTCCAACACCCGTACACCGCAAGGTGTACGGGTGTGTGGTGTACAGGTGTGCATGAATTTACTTGGTAATGCTTTAGCTCTTTCTTTACCAATAGCCATTTCTCCACGAACCCTCTTAATTGGCTGCTGCATTTGGAATGCTCCTGTCTATTCTGCTTCTGAATGCCATGAATTTTATGCATCTTACATAATATTTTTGGTGGTCTTATCCATTATTTCTATTATGTTATATATGTTAATTGGTTATGATCTATAAATTATATAAGCTATAGATATAGAATCTATAAGCTATAGATATAGAATCTATAAGCTATAGATATAGAATATATAAACTAGATTCATAGAATATTAATCTATACATTCATAGATTTATAGAAAGCTATAGATACATATAAGATCTTGATATATAGATATTGTAGTATATAGATATTGTAGTATATAGATATTGTAGTATATAGTATAATATAGTATAGTATAGTATAGTATAATATAGTATAGTATAGTATAATAACGGTAATTTAAAATAATTGTCATTTATAGTCAATTCTAGTATGTCATTCTATATAGTATATATTGCATATTTTATAGTATATATAGTATTGAATACATAAATTTAAATGTACTTTGGAACTAGAAAGCCAACATAAAACAACAATATCATAATCTGAAACAACTTTTATATTTTTTATTCATTTTCTTAATAATTAATCTATATTCATAGTTATATTCAAATTGTGCTCTATCTATTCATAAATCGCCTTTTTTGCTGACTATGCCGAAAACTGTATTTATTGAAATGTCAATTTAAGAAATTTAAAAGAGTAATTCTATAGGTATAGATAAAGATTTTAAAATTTACCGATATTAGAATAGATATAATTATATAGAGAATATAGAAAACCGGATTATATGTAGTATGGATTATAGAAATACCAAAATGAATATAGATAGATGATCATACTCTAATTTATTGACTTTATGCTATTATACTTACTGAACAATGTTATGACATTTTGTGCCCTCTATCCCTAATACAATCACCACAATTACATAATCACAGGCCAATTATTACGTAATCAATCAAATTTGGAAACATAAAAAATCGACATTCCTCCCCTCGACATCCAAGCAAATCAAAATCCTTAAAATTCATCACCTAATCAATATCTCCTAAACCTTACATACTTCCTTGACCTCTACTTCATACATCCTGCATATAACTTATACATCCGTGCACCGATATCCCATCACCTTTGTACCCATAAGAATCAGGAATAATCCAGTGTATCTAGTCATGGTACCGAGTCTATGATGGTATGGTGTGGGGAGTCTATGATAGTATGGTGCTGCATATATACGTGCTGCAAGAGTTCCAACACCCGTACACCTGGCGGTGTACAGGTGTATGTCGGTGTACGGGTGTTGGTGTACAGGTGTGCACAAATTCGCCCCTAGATCACAGGTGCACGGATCCCAACCAACACCATGGCAAACGATTTCCGGCTCCGCAAAGGCAAGCTTGCGTCGTATATTCTGAGCCAATTTGGCCATAGTGAATCTGGCCGTCATCTGCTTGATAATGACGCGTCGGATTATGATGAACTCCGTCAGCATCTAATACAAAAGCGACTGTCGCTGGCGCTTTCAACAACAAGATCTCATATTCAAATGATCAATTATAATAATTCAAGACTCGTTCAGATGCCGACTGAAGTGCTACTTCAAGTATTCCGGTATCTTGATAAAGCGGAGTTATTTTCACTTCTTACTGTTTGCCGGGAGTTTCTGGATCTTATAGTGGAGATATTATGGTTTCGGCCTAATATGCAAAGTGATACAGCTTTCCATAAGATTAGCGAGGTGATGAAGGCCCCCCGCGGGTCAACACATTGGGATTATCGTCTTTATATCAAAAGATTGAATCTTTCGTTCATGACCAAACTTGTGGACGACGAATTACTTGAGTTGTTCGTGGGATGCCCAAAATTGGAACGGTTGACTCTTGTTAATTGCACGAAGTTGTCCCATGGGCCTATTACCGCCGTTCTTGAAGGTTGTTGCCATCTTCAACTGATCGACATGACTGGTGTGCAGGATATCCATGATGATATCATCTACACTTTAGCTCACCACTGTCCTCGCCTTCAAGGTCTATATGCTCCCGGATGCGGAAACATCTCCGAAGACGCCGTGGTGGCGTTGCTCCGTGCATGTCCGATGCTTAAACGCGTCAAGTTCAATAACTCCGACCATATCTCCGACGCCACCGTTTTGCCCATGTACGAGAACTGCCGGCTTCTCGTGGAGATCGACTTGCACAACTGTCCAAACGTTTCAGACACCTACTTGAAATGGGTGTTTCGAGACCTCCCCCACTTGAGAGAATTCCGCATCTCCAACGCTCCAGGAATCTCTGACCACCTTTTTGACCACGTGCCCCACGATCACGTGCTCGATAAACTCCGCATAGTCGATTTGACGGGCTGCAACGCCATCTCCGACCGTTTGGTCGACCGCATGGTCCGCTGTGCTCCTCGTCTCCGCAACGTTGTCCTTTCTAAGTGTATGCAAATCACCGATTCTTCTTTACGCCATTTGGCCAAACTTGGCCGTTCTTTGCATTATGTGCACTTGGGTCATTGTGCTCTCATCACCGATTTTGGTGTTCAAGCACTTGTTCGTGCTTGTCATCGAATCCAGTATATTGATTTGGCCTGCTGTTCTCAATTGACCGATTGGCTGCTTATTGAACTTGCCAGTTTGCCCAAATTAAGGCGTATTGGTCTTGTTAAATGCAATCTTGTTTCTGACGCCGGAATCATGGAACTAGTCCGCCGTCGTGGTGATAACGATTGTCTTGAAAGGGTTCATTTATCTTATTGCACAAATCTTACCATTGGTCCCATTTATTTCCTCTTGAAAAGTTGTCCAAGGCTAACTCATTTGTCACTCACGGGGATATCGGCATTTTTACGCCGGGAAATCACTCAATATTGTCGGGATCCTCCTCCTGATTTTACTGAATCTCAGAAATCTTCATTTTGTGTTTTTTCCGGCCATGGTGTTGTTAAACTACGAAATTATCTAGATACATTGATGGAACAAAGAGCATATTTCTTGGAATCTTATGGATTTCATGATGACGTGGCCAATGCTCTTATGAATGAACGTCGTCGTCTTTTTGATCGTGGTGATGCCCCACCTAATGATGTGCCTATGGGAGATGCAAACGCTGATGCTAATGTCAATGTCAATGTCAATGCCCCACCCCCGCCCCCACCTGCAACAAATGCAAATGCCCCACCGCAACCACCTGTGGACCCCGCAGTGGGGGCATTATTCTCCGCCGATGATGATTTAGCCGCATGGGCCGCCCAACGTGGTCTCGGCGAACTTCGCCGAATGAGGGATACTTTTGCCAACCCCGCCCCCGCAAATACTCCTCCAGCCCTTAATGACCCGCAGGGCGGGCACGGCGGACGGTTTTCCGATTCTGATGCCATTCTCCGTCAACTTCTTTCCGCCGAGGGCCATAATCGTCATCGATTTACCGCTCTTTATAACCCTGTTCTTGTGCAAAATCGTCAAAATGACCCACAACCAACTCCGGGAAATGCCCCTCATATTACTCAGGCTCCTGTATTTGGTGATGATCAGCAAAATGACGATACTGACATGGAGGTGGATTTATTTCCCCGTCGGAATTAACGGAAATATTGGAGCTACACTTTTTAAATCTACTATGTGCATTTTCTTTTTAATCGAAGATGAAGATACGCTACTATTTCACTCCGCCACATGTTGGGTGCTCTCAGAAGCTGGGAAAGGTAAATCTGGCGCATGGACTTTCCTGATCGGGAAGTGCACGTGTCACACACTGGTTGACGGTGCCCACAAGATGAAAGATTCTCCCAGAACCATTTATGGTGGATGTACGCGGCGACGAGTCGGCGGCGGTTGGAGTTGCCCGATTCGGTAGCTAAAAGCTCCTCAAACGGGTATTGTCGAACAACCAGGCGCTTTTGCTCATCAGTATGGAGAGAACAACGAAGCAGCTGTGTACAAATTTTGGGATTATCCGAGATACCGGAGATACCGGAGATACCGGAGATATCGGAGCTTACCCGATCATTGGCGCCGCCGGCGACGCCGCAAATATAATTTGTCATGGAATGATGAAGATCCAAGAGCTCATTTGGAGTGAAAGAAAAGAGGTCTTGTACTGCAGGAGGAATAGTTGCGTTTTGATGGTTTTGGTTATTTTTTCTAAAAAGCCTACGGCCGGGCGACAGAATACACGGCGCCATAAAGAGATTGTAGATTGAATAATGGCCAAGTAGAGGAATTTAAGTAGTAGGTGATAATCATATTCCTGTATACTAACAATAGGGCTCCAACCCTAAACGCGCACACGTGATACAAAATTTTTTCTTATCCCGGACACTACCGCGAAGAAAAAAAAAGCTAGTCAAATTGAGTGAAAGATTCTTCTCAACACCTCAGACTCATTATACAATGTATGTTTTCCTAGACGTCTATCTAATATTCCATATATAATGGAAGCAAAATCCGATTGAAGCAAAACTAACAACCAGGACTAAGAGAACTAAGAAGGTCGGTATCACTGGTAAGTTCGGTGTCAGATACGGTTCGTCTTTGAGAAGACAAACCAAGAAGTTGGAGGTCCAACAACACGCCAAATACGACTGCTCTTTCTGCGGTAAGAGAACTACCCAAAGAGATGCCACTGGTATCTGGACGTGTAAGGCTTGCCACAAGACTGTTGCTGGTGGTGCATACACTGTTTCCACTGCTGCCGCTGCCACTGTCAGATCGACCATTCGTCGTTTGAGAGACATGGCTGAGGCTTAAGTAATGAATATAATAGTGACTGATTTGGTGTAGCTAAGCATGGGCCTTGACAAGCATGGGCCGTTGGGCTCATGCCTGGAATGGCAGGCCCATATTTGGTACTGCATGTAAATAATACCTGCACATAGTAAAATATTTGCTCTGCACACAGTAATCCACCACCTGCATAACTCCATGATGATAGGAATGAAATGATAATGGAGTACCCAAAATTACACCAATTCCCGCCATTCTTCACTAAACAGAGCAATGCCACTGTTCTTGAAAATCAGCTTAATGCTTGGGCTGATTTGATCTTGCTGTACTGCAGACAGCATAGGATATTCCGTCTTCTGCCTCATGGAGCCGTTTTAGGGAAACCGCCACCATCAGATCCACTTTTCTCCAATGAAGAAATTGGTCGGTCTTGTTCTGATGATTTCCGGAAAGAAATGCTTCTTTATATGATTCATAAGCAGCAAAAAGCCGAATATGTTGATTCTCGAAACGCAAATTCCGGTATTCTCATCTATTGGAGATCACTTTCGGAATGGGCTTCCATTTTAAGAAATTATCTCGACCAATCCGGTCAACTAGGCTCTGTTTTAACCGTTTATGAACTTATTGAACTGGACGAAACAATCGATGATCTTAGAGGAATGGACCAAGCGCTTTTTTTGAAGGTAATTGATGTTTTAGCAAAACAAGGGAAGGCGCAAGTAATGGGTGGTGATGGTGTTGAGGGTGTTAAGATTGTATAACCATCGGTTTATGGGTTTTTCCGGAAAAACCCCCGAACATGGAATATCTGCTTGAATCGGATAATCTGATCATCTGCTTGAATCGGAAAAACATCTTATTGGATCATTCATAATGGATCATGAATGCATAGAATCAGATTTCTTGTATCATGATTCTTTAGATTCTGATTTCGATATTTGGTTCCCAAATTTTGATTCAATTGAATATTGCTATATTTGAATTGACCAAATATGAGGAGTGGAATTTAACCATGCTTTTGAAATTTTTGGTTTCTTCAATTTTGAGTTGATTTGGGATATTGAGTAGATTGAATTCTTGATATCGATTCTCTGATGTTTCAGAATTTCCTTCACTGAAGACTATGGATTTCTTCATTGATGTTCAATAGAACTTCTTAGATCATGTCTTCGAATTCATAGTTGACAATCGGTTTATCCGATCGGAATATCTAATGAGATATCTGAAAATCTGCTTGGAGATTCAGATAAATATCTCATTGAATCATTCATGATATCAATGAATTGTTGATCATTTCATTGATTCCTGAGAATTCCTTAAGCAATGAATTCTGGAATTTTCAATCTTTGACGCTAAATTTGATCTAGTATACAATTGAACAAACTGTTGGATTCTTTTTTAGCGGTTGGCCAAATTCTTTGGAATATTCATCATTTTGAAATACCCAATTATGAGTTCTCAGCTTGAGTTAGTTCTGAGTCTTCAATTTCTTAATTCTTAGATTTCTTTTTGAATTGTTGATTATGTCTCAAAAGTCAATATATTATGAATTCTGATACTTCTGAAGAATTTGAATCCGATTATGATGTTGAATCATCTCATTCGTTTCCTGGTTTGATTTTCATATCTAGAGACTTCATTTTGAATTCATTAGGGAAATCTTGAATCTTGTGATTATATTCTTCAGAATCATAATTGATACATGAGACCATAGTATTTGGAAATAATAGAATTTTGGAATACTGAATTTATGAATGTCTTCAGAATCATGGTCGAAGATTGAATTATGATTTTCTGGACATTCTGAATTAATGAGTATCTCGAATTCAATCTTTGATTGGATATTGGATTCTGATATTTGGATATTTGGAGATTTGGATATTCTGATATTCTGATATTCTGATATTCTGATATTCTGATATTCTGATATTCTGATATTCCGATATTCTGATATTCCGATATTCTGATATTCCGATATTCTGATATTCTGATATTCTGATATTCTGATATTCTGATATTCTGATATTCTGATATTCTGATATTCTGATATTCTGATATTCTGATATTTGGTTCAGATTCCTGAATTCTAATTCTGGTTTCTGGATTCTGATTTTTGGTATCAATTCGATCAATTCCATCAATTCATGATTATTTTCAAAATCAATCAATTTGGTATAATCAATACCTTTTGATTAATTCATTCTGATTATTTTGACTCAATTCATCAATTATGAATTATTGACTTGATTATTCTTGATTTGATTCTTGATTCATTCTTGATTCTTAATTCTTGACCTTAATTCATTGATTCAATAAGGGAAATAAATATTGACAATGGATTCAACAATTCAACAATTCAATGACTTTATAAAATCCAAGTACTAACGATTTCAAATTCTTGTGAAATTCATTTTATCCCGGAAATTCAAAAATTTTTATCAATTTAAATTTCACTTGAATCCTCGCATTATTTATATTTTTACAATTTCACGGTGGCAAAAATTTGCAGCCGTGCCTGCGCCCCTGAATTGGTTATCCAAAAACTATAAATAATCCCCTTTTCCCACTCTTTTTTTCAAACCTTCATTTTTCAAACCTTCATTTTTTTTAACTTTTCACCAAAAATTCTCTAGATTATTCTCCATTCTCCATTCTCAATCAAATTCAATTCTTCACCTTCAAATCCTCTACCTTTTATAGCCCCGACGCTAATGATCTAGGTTATGGCGCCTTGCGTGGGCTAATATAAATTCGCCGGCGAAGGTACCCTTGCTTATCATATTTTCCTAAAGCAATGGGCGTATATCCCTGCAAACATTATAGTTAATATTGATTATGTAATTGATTATGTAATCATTCTTAATCGTCATATCCACAAATTCAGTCATCCTAGCAAATCGAAATCCAATTATATCCATCAATCTCATTCTATATTCATATGGATAAATATTCCTGGTTCCTTATAAATTACATAATCGATTATGTAATCATTTTATTATGATCCACTTAACTTTCGATGCATATCAATATCCACAAATTTTGACACTATTCAAATCCCTGTGCCGCAATTTTATTGATTACATAATCATATCGTCATCTCCATATCGTCATCTCCATATCCTGATATATCCACCAATTTTAAAATCCATAAATCATATCTACCGACGATAAGCATATGGATTTGTTGGCATACGCTGATATTCCAGTATTGAATATCTGATTACGTAATTGATTACGTAATCATTGAATAATTCATCCGTTCATTTATGCAAAAATCCATATAACCATATGGATACATCTATTCTATCTATCCAAGGGAATATTCTATCTGTCTTAGGAATATTCTGTCTGTCTTAGGAATATTCTATCTGTCCATGAGAAATTCACCATATCGTGGCATCCAATGATTACATAATCGATTATGTAATCAGATTATTTGAATCTTCTTCCACAAAAGAATACCAACATACCGATATGGATTCCAATTTATCTATCGATAATTTATCCATCGATAATTTATCTATCGATAAATTATCTACCGATAGGTTTGGAGGGTATGATGGATGGATGCCTGCATATAGCATCCTACACATAAGATCATCGCGAGAAAAATGGTAAAAATCATCATCAATTCATTTACCAAGGCAAAGATGAAATACGTTGTGGTTTCCGGCGGAGTCATTAGTGGTATTGGTAAAGGCGTTCTAGCGTCTTCTACTGGACTCCTTTTCAAGACATTGGGGTTCCGGGTAACTTCGATCAAAATCGACCCTTATATGAATATCGATGCCGGTACCATGTCACCTTTGGAACACGGGGAGTGTTTTGTTTTAAATGACGGAGGAGAAGTTGACTTGGACTTGGGAAACTACGAAAGATACCTTAACATTACTCTTTCCAAAGACCATAACATTACTACGGGGAAAATCTACTCTCACGTGATTGAAAGAGAGAGAAAGGGTGATTATTTGGGCAAGACAGTGCAAGTTGTGCCGCACGTGACGGATGCTATTCAACAGTGGATTGAAAGAGTTGCTCGCATTCCTGTTGATGAAAGTGGATTAGAGCCAGAAGTGTGCATTATTGAGTTGGGAGGAACTGTTGGAGATATTGAGTCAGCACCATTTGTGGAGGCTTTGAGACAGTTCCAGTTCCGGGTGGGAATCGAGAACTTTGCCTTGATTCACGTTTCTTTGGTTCTTGTCATTCATGGCGAACAAAAGACTAAACCAACGCAAGCAGCCATTAAGGAGTTGCGGTCGTTGGGTCTTAACCCAGACATGATTGCCTGTCGTTGCTCGGAAGAATTGGAAGTGTCCACCGTGCAAAAAATCGGGATGTTCTGCCACGTGGGACCCGATCAGGTGATTGCCATTCGTGACGTCAATACCACCTATCACGTGCCTCTCTTATTGAAGGAGCAGAGAATGATGAAGTTCTTGTCTCGCAAATTGGCTCTAGATGAGGTGAACTTGTCGCTGCACTCCAAGCACAGAGGTGAGAATCTCTTGAACTCGTGGAGATCTTTAACTTCTTCCTACGATAAGTCCGTGGAGACCGTTACAATCGCCTTGGTGGGTAAATACACCAACTTGAAGGATTCTTACTTGTCGGTGATTAAAGCTTTGGAGCATTCTTCCATGAGATGTCTTCGCAAATTGAAGATTGAATGGGTGGAATCCACCGACTTGGAGTCGTCTACAAAAGAGACTTCGTTGGCCGATTATCATAAGGCTTGGCATCTCGTTTGCCAGGCTGACGGCATTCTTGTTCCTGGAGGTTTCGGGTCACGTGGTATCGAAGGTATGATCGCTGCAGCTAATTATGCCAGAACCAACAATGTGCCGTACCTTGGAGTTTGTCTTGGTTTGCAAGTTGCTGTTATTGACTTTGTCCGGTCGCAGTTGGGTCTTAGCGACTCTACGTCTATGGAATTCGACCCTAATGCTAAAGAGGAAACTGCATCCGTGGTTTATATGCCGGACGTGGATCAAGTGAATTTGGGTGGAACCATGAGATTGGGTCTTCACTCCACGAGATTCTCTGACGAGTCCGAATGGTCTAAATTACGCAAGCTTTACGGTGGTGCTGAGTCCGTTTTGGAGAGACACAGACACCGTTACGAGGTTAATCCGAAGTTGATTGGACAAATCGAGGAAAAGGGCCTCAAATTTGTTGGTAAGGACGAAAGTGGCGCTAGAATGGAGATTGTTGAACTCCAAGGCCACAAGTTCTTTGTGGGGACTCAATACCATCCAGAATACTGCTCGAAGGTGTTGGATCCTTCAAGACCATTCTTGGGTTTGGTTGCAGCATCTGCAGGAGTATTGGAGGATGTTATGAACAGAGACGACATTGCCGAAAAGGGTGAATTTTAGGTTATAGAGTGGATCACGTGTGACCCTGTAATGCAATCACGTGCCTAGCACGTGATGCACGTAGAACAGTTTATACTACGGATCACGTGCTGAGCACGTGATGTTTAAACAACTTATTGAGTCACGTGAAAAAGCAGCAGGCATGTGTGAAGCACCTGTTTTGCATTTCATTTAGTCACGTGAAAAAGCAACTAATGCACAAAGCACGTGCTTCGCAAGTGCATTAAAGCAACAACGGTCATTCATAGATAACACTAACACATGATACGTGAAGAACAGCTCATCGAATGACGTGATAAGACCTTGGCACGTGATGAGAGGGTCATTAAGTCACGTGAAAGAAGCAACAAATACACAATACAAGTGCTTAGCACGTGATAAGGAAACGATGAGTCACGTGATTCAAAGCAACATACACACAATACACACTTGCTTCGCACGTGCATTACACGTGACCAAGGCAACAATAGTCACAGATAACACATACATGGTCATGCCACGGGCAATGCACGTGACGATTCAAAAACTATATAAGAATCCAAATATCCTTCCTTTCTCAGCACCAATATAACATAACAATGAGTGACGACAAGAAATGCCCATGCGGAGACAAATGCCAATGTGGAGAGGTTTGCAAGTGCGGATCAAAGCACTAAGTTTATAGTTAATTGATGTGGTGTTAATCAGTTCAAGTAGGCTGTGGCTGGTGTGGCTGGTGTTGTTGTTGTGGCTGGTGATGTGGCTAGTAGCGAAGATATTGAGGAAGCTGGGATTCAGGAATTCCAAGGTCAATGATGCGTTTCTTGGCCAATTGGTGAAGTTTTTCACTATCAGTAATAAATTGTATAGTCTTCTGGTCTTTGGCCAAAGTCTTGTGGGATTGGAATTTCTTGATCACGTGATCTGAAGTTGTGTTATACACGCCGATCCACCCGTCCAAGTAGGAAGCACTGATTTCCACGGAACGAAGGAACAAGTCACGTGATTCATGAATCAAGCGAAACTGAGCCATTGTAGCGGCATATGAAGAATCGTTTTTCTCTCCTTGCAAGAAATGGAAGAATTGATACCGGCCAGCGGAGGCAAACAGGTTATATGCAGTCGGGACCAAAAGTAGGACTTCTTTTGCAGCAAAAACGGCTTTATCAAAATGGCCCAAACGGGAATATTGTTCGGCAAGTTCTGCCCATGTAGCTGCATCGGAAGGCTGGAGATTCAAGTAGTAATTGAGTGCTTTAATGTACTCGGCGATATTTTCTGATCCGTCGGAGTTAACTCTGGAAAAGGTAGCTAATCTCCGAGACGCCCTCAATTCGTCGGGGTTACTTCCTAAAACGGAAATGGCTCCTTTTTCATCTCCAGTACCCTCCAAATACATCGATTTCAACACCATCAATCGCTGGGATTTCTTGCCACCGAACTCGTCATTGAGACGATCTAGCATGCTTTTCGCCTCGACGTCTCGATTTGTAAGAAGAGCTGCGTGGAAATTCAATTCGTATAAATCGAATAATTCCGAAGCGGGGAGTTTTTCCTGGGCGCTCCGGAGAAACCGGGAAACTTCCGTATGGAGTTGATCAAGTTTTTCCGGAGAGTAGACTGCATATGCGCCCGAACTAAGAATTCCACTGTATTTCTGTTGGAGGAGTTCTGTCATGTTTTTGGTGTAGTATAAACTGAAGGAGTTGTTGAGATAAGTTCGCGGTGTGCACATAAGGTTATATGCAAGATTGCAAAAATCATAGGAAAAAGGTTGTTTAATAAGGATGGTTGGAGAAGTTCTTTGGATTGTTTATGGATTGCATTTGGTTATTGGAGGAATGGAGAAAGAGGTTACGGTGATTTTTGAATGAGCCGCACACCGTGCGGCTCATGTGCGGCTCATGTAGCCTCACGCTATGCGGCGCATAACTTACATCAACAGCCTCTCTGCTTCCGATTCAAGCATGTATTCTTTGCATATGAGAGGCTTTCATTGCATGTACAGCGAGACATTATTGCCATTTAAGGTGTTCCATGGAAATTCATCTTATATGATCCTGCATATAAGCAAAATCTTCCATAGTATAGAATTCAAGACAAATATGGACAAATTAATGATTTATGTAGTTTTTCACTGGATCGTTTTTATGGTAATGTTTTTTCCCCGGTAAATTTTCCCAAATATATTTTTTTCTCGCCGTTTTCACGTTTCTAATGTTTCGTCTTTAAAGCTGCAATTTTAAGATTCGCGGATTTTCCCCAGAACGCGACATAATCGCAAAAATCATATAAATATCACAATTCCCATTCTTTTCTTCGATAAATTCCAACCACAATTCTTTCTATAATCTCCAAAAACAAACATCAAAATCCCCATTATGTCCATTTCTGAAGCCTGCGATGAAATCCTAAATTCCGATATACTCGATCACGAGTTTGGACTTCCAAAATTAAATAATGATAAATCTCCCATTAGCGCCAACTCAATCTACTACGAAACAAACAAAAATTTAACAAAATCCCTTTCAAAATTGGTATATCTTGATCGAATTAAAGCATTAGAAGTACTTTCAGATTCGGAAATCGACACCAAATTCTCCGAAATCAACTCAATCGCCCCTCTTAACGATTTATCCACCCATACAGCTTGTTTTAGAGATGGTTCTTTGCTTAATGATTACTTAACTATGGCACTTTCTGTGCTTAGATCAATCCATCATGATGGTGATGCTTTGGCTCCAGCAGAAAAGGAAATCGCCAGTAATTTGAGTAAATTATACTCAAAATCATGCCAATCTGAAATCTCCAGTGTTCATAATGGAATGGCTAAATCACAACAAGTCCAACAACTCCAAAAAGAACATGGTACAATCTCAGGCGAAATCGACCATGTGTTAACTTCAGTTATTGGACCAAAATTGCAAATTTGCGCTGAACTTCATGATGAATATTATGCATTGGAAAATACTTATAAAAACCACTTTGAATCATCTGCGTTAGTGGCAGCACTGCTGTCATCACCACAAATGAAACGTCTTCGAAGTTCGGTGCTGGTGCTTTCTAAAAAGTTAGCAGCGATCTCCATATTATGTGATTTAGTGCCAAATTTGATCCTTTGTCTTCCCTCAGATTGGCATAATGACGAGACTTTACTTAACATCATGATGGAATGTCAGGACATTGCTGAAAAAGCCGACCCATTTATTGTGGCTTTCTCCAATTACAAACTGTTGACCCCAGAAGAAATCCTTCGTGTTGACTACAAAGAACTAGCCGAAGCGTTGCTGTGATTCTGCTGTGATTCTGCTGTGATTCTGCTGTGATTCTGCTGTGATTCTATTTACATTGTTGAAGGCTCTCTTTACACCTGGAACAAACGCTTGTTGACAACGTCCCAGTTGATGCAATTCCACAAATTCTCCAAATATTCACGACGTCCCGTGACACCATAATCCTCCAAATAAGCCACATCCCAAAGGTTGATGGCCAAAAGTGGTAAAGTAAAGTCACGTTTGTGTTGTTCAGCTTGGTCTTTTACTGCATTCAACTGGTCATAAAGTGATTCACTAATGAGTCCATTCAAATCCAATGACTGGTTCTTACCGTAATAGTACGGCGTTCCGTCGTTGTTACATCTCATAAGCTTCAAAGATTTATCAGGAGATTCCACCAAGAAAATCCATCCTTGACCGAAAGTTCCCTCAGCCAAATCCAAAACGGCCTTTTTAAACTGTTCTATACTGGTAATATTGGAATCGGCCAATCTTTCCATAATAAAACGGGATGGTCTCGTCACTGCAACTTCAGATTTATCGCCAAGTTGTTGAAAGAAAAAGTGGTTGTTGTGAGCTTGAGAGGCATAATGGAAAGTATGTTGCTCGGTGGTTTGTTTTGCTGTATTCAACAAGATATGGTAAGGAGTTTTTGTTTCATTTCTTGTACCCATGGTGGTTAATGTGAGTTTTGTTGTGAGGAAATTTTGATATTCTAGCCAAGCTGTTTTAAATCCAGAAGGGGAGAATAATCCTTCTATACCATTTTTAGCATATTTTTCCGAATTTGCCAATTTTGGTACAGTATGGATTCGGCGTGTGGACACTTTTGCTAACCGGAACATTGGTGGTGTTGAGGTTATGGTTTTTCGGATTTTTCACTAAACAGTTTTGGCCGCGCACGACCAAATCCAATGAAACAGATGGACTGATGGGAAACTAAAAGATGAGGACAATACTTTTGAAATAAATGATGACAGAACAGATTTCATGAGAGAACGAATTTCATGAAAGAACAGAATTTATTGTTATTCAATTTGGTATTTGGAGGTACTGCATATAAAGTTACAGTCTACTATTGATTTACTTCAAATCAGGAGGTGTCTTGGCTTAATGAAATGCTTTAGTTCCAATGGTTGCTTGAATTTTCATTGGTTGCCTGATTTAAGTTTCATTGGTTTCAAAAATGCTTGATTCAACTTGATTCAAGCTTTATTAAGCTGCCATGGTATATGCAGGAAATACATAAATGGATTCCAGAGGCAGCTTGGCTTCAAAGGCCTGAAGATAACTACATTTCAGATATCAGGGTTTACACTCAAGGATTCTTTGCGATTGAAAGAATTCAAGAATTTGAACAATTTGTTTAAGATTCAATTCAGTTACTTGAATTCAAGCGTTTGGCTTTCGAAGGTAATTCAGGAAAATCAACTCAAAAAGTTTTGGTTTTACTGGTGTCCAAGAGCTTTATTTGAGGTTCATTTCAGATCATTAAAGATTTCTTTTGACGGTTTTATTTGAGACGTTAACTCAAGATTTCAAAAAGGAGAGTTATGGTTTTAGCTGGATAGAAGCCACAAAAGCAGTTGAACAGCTTTCTTATTTCAAAATTCATTTAAATTTTGCTTTCAGTTTCGATAAAGGCTTTTTCATCACTTCATGAGTTGCAATGAGGCTACAATTCAACAATTTGAATTCATGAAAGCTTTATTTCATAAGGTTGAAACAAGGGAATTAAAGAGAATATTTCTGGATCAAGAAGTTTCGAAGCTTCACCTGGTGAAACTCATTGATATTTGCAAATTTCTTAACTTCAATTGGTGATAAAAACCTTCAAGCTTTAGGAGTTTATCCGTTTCAATCATGATTGGCTATTGAATGCAACAAGCAAATTGAAGCCACAATTGAAGCAGCTCAGAAATTCAACAAAAGCTTCATTAGCTTCATTTTGAAGCTCAAAGTCAACAAAAGCTTCATTAGGTTCATTTTGAATCTCAAAGTCAACGAAGCTTCAATAGAAGCTTCACGTGATTTAAAGATGCTTATTTGCAGATTTTTCAGTGTTTATCACTTACTTTTGAATTTTTCATCAACATGAAACATTCAACCTTATTTGCTTGCAACTTCATCTAATGCAATGAGCCATTTATCCAAGGATCTCATGAAATTATTGAACAGATTCTCAAACGTTTCAACAGTGAAACTGTTATATGTTCATTATCCCATTTTTTAATGCTGCTTTTAACAGCATCTTCATCCAACAGATGAAAAAAGAAAAGCTGTTGATCTTCTCAGCTGAACAAAGGCGTTCCTTATTAAGCAGTTGGTACCGGAAAGAAGCATTTCTTATTTGGAAGCATCGCTCAACTCAGCTGCAAAGAAGCATCCTAATTTGGAAGCTTCTCTTCGCTCAGCTGTATGGAAGCCTTCCTAGTTAAGCAGTTGATTTATGGAAGCATTTCTAATGAAGCAGCTTCGCTTCGCTCAGCTGCTTTGCTCAGCTGCTTTGCTCAGCAGCATCTCCTCAACCTCCACCGATTTCACTGGCATATTCTCAGCAACCCAAGCAGCATCACGCAAAGATTTCTTCGGATCAGCGGAACGACCAGAAACCTTTGAAGCCAAAAATTCATAAGAAGCTTGTTGAGTTTTATATTCCCTTAGAACTTCATTGGTTTCAAAATCAACAAAAACTCGAGTATCTCTTATGCGAAAAACAACATCATCAACACGCAAGAAAAACCGACAAAGAAGAAGCAAACAAGAGTGCATTACTCTAATTTTAGTGGAAAGCATAGCAATTCCATTATCTCCCAATTCATCCTCAAACAAAATGGCCTCATCATAGAAAAGAATTGGATCTGGCCGAAGGAGTTTTTCAATTGGGATTTTTTTTTCTGTTGGAACAAATTGACAATTTCCCGTTACCGTTCCTTTATAATTTGTGGAATATGTCCAATCATATGGTTTCACCGATTCCATCTCGGGAGCATTTTCTGTGCATTCACTAATTGTGGATTCTGCTTTTGGTCTTGTACTAAGCCATTCTTTATGATAACTGACTTTGAAATCTGAATGTGGCTCCAAAGAATCCAATGCATCCAATGTGGAAAACTCAATCTTATCTCCGGTTTTATCGGAGATAATCCGAACACAGTTATTTCCGAAAATCATTTCCGGAAGAGGAAAGTCAAACCGCTTTTCGTTTAACTCGTCCAACTCATTCAGCAGGAGAATTGGCCCCTTGAATGTATAAATGCTCCAATCGTTGACCGTTATACTTGGTTCTTGATTTAACGGGAATGTTGCTTCCGGCAGTGGAATGATAACAACTCCACACAGTGAACATTGTGGATTTGTGCAATTTCCTTGATGATTTTTTGCTGGAACGTGAACTTTGGCTTTTGAAGTTGGTGGATTTGGTCTTTTGCTGGGGATATCCTTATTTCGGCTGTTAATATCCGATGCTCGGCCCGACGGATGTCTACCTGCAGTATGGAGATTTACCATTTTGCGGGCATTATCAACATGGAATGCTTGGATTCCCGGTCTGTTTGTGTTGTTCATTAGTGAAGGATATTGCGGGGCAGTCGCCACTACTATGTGGGTTGATACTGTGCAGGTTATTCTATACACTACCATGACTACATATACACTACCATCATATATGCAGTCACTCCACTCTTAAGCTTTCACGGACTCCCAATACCGAATCGGCAATCACTGCATCAACTCCGGCCTTCATTTGAATCTTGCATTTTTCCGGAGAATTGTTCTCAACTCCATATGTCACACAAACCAACCCGGAACTTTTCACCACTTGTGCTAACCGAGGTGTTTTAATCAATGCACTTGCTGCACTAACAATTCCTAAAAGATTCCATTTCTTAGCAAAACGAATAGCATTTTGCAATGAAGATGCACGGATGTCTGCCATGAATTCAGTTCCTGCTTCAGTTAAAAATAGAATTGGTGTTGTTGGTTGTTTCAATGAAAGAAGCATGCAAATATCGGGATGGAACGAAGAAAAAAGAATATCTCTTTTTGTGGTATTTTCGTCATAAACCGTTTTAAGAATGGTATCCACATAAAAATTCATATCATAAGCCACATCCCCCATACATTCATGTTGTGCTTCATCTAACATGGGATATTTCAATTCAATGTTGAATCCAACATTCAGTGGGAGTTTTTGGAAAAGTTCTTTCAATGTGACGAAATTGGATGCAATAGAAAGTCCTCTTGCGTTTCCTTTAAAACCTTTTTCTTTCCATGTTTTGGTCAATTTCATTCTCCGTGAAATTTGATCTTGAAATTCCCGATCTAACGCTTCATCTTGCGTCATTGTGGAAAAATTCGGTGCTGATGGATATGAAGACATTGATCTTGGCCGGTTATACTTGCCCAAAAGTTCATCATCAAGAGCAAAATTCTTGGTGATATTGGCGTTATTGTTGATTTTGTCATAACTGATGATTGACTTGTTTGTTCTTGTTGATGATTCATGTTCACTTAATCCCAAGAATTGCTCTGCTGTTAAAGCATGCATTGGAATATCCACTCCAGATTCTGCCACCAAGAAATCATGATAAATCACTGGAACAAAATCTTTGGTAAGTTGAACATCAAATTCAACATAAGAAGCTCCTAAAGAAGCTGCAGCAATAAATGATTCCACGGTATTTTCTCCTAATTGAAGAGAATTCCGATTATTCATGTTTTTTCCGAGTCCACGATGTCCAATGACTCGCGTGGAAACAAGTTGTTTCCAATAAGTATCTGAACGGGAAATGGACATTTGCGGATGAATAAAAGACTTGGCACACATATATTCGAATCTGAGTGTTCCAAGAACATTCAATGATTCTAATTCAAGAATTGGCACAGTTATTCCGCTATGAAGCGACCGTAATTGTGTTCCAACTTCTGTGTATGCCGTATCGAGTAGTGCCACCCCTCTTCCGAGAACTTTGCCCTTTTTCGATCCTTTTGGTCCCGTTTCTTCTGATAATCCTGTTGGATATTGATATGTTGGAACAATGTCAAAAGTAACAAACATTTCATTGGCATCAACATTTTCTTCAAGCTTGAAAGTTATAGGATCTGTGGCACTTCCATGTTGGTCTTCAAGTGGAAGATCAATAATCACCGGTGCTTCCACCACCTGTTTCAGTGATTTATGTCGACAAGTCACCACCAATGATAATGCTGTATCCAATTGAGTGAAAAAACTTTGAGACATTGGAATAGTATTCAATTCAATTGGTTGCAGATGATCTCTTAAATCAGTGGTTCCTAATGTAATAAGAACCAACAGTTCTCCTTTCCCAAGGTAACGATGACCGAAAGATTTGATGGGCTTCATTTTTCTCTTGTGAAGTGGCGATTTCGGCCTGTTTTCTTTCTTTTTGGTTTCATTAGAATCTTTGGACGAAGATATCGTTGGAATGGACGATGAGCTGCTATCCAATTGTTTGAATTGTCGATACACCTCATTGACGGCATTTCTATTGGATTCCGGGAGTTTTTCAATGGATGACGTCAGATTGAGTCTTTCTTCACTAACGGCATCAATGAAAGGAGACGGACTGGTGGAATTGTTTTTGGAAGAAGAAGCATTTTGTGTTCTTGGCGTATTTTGAGATGGTTTGTCGATATCAAATAAAAGAAGTGACTCATCCAGTGGTTTAAGCAAATCGGCACATTTCATATGGCCACGTAAAGAAGCATGTTCCATAGGTAACCAACCAGAATCATCCACAAGATCATATCTTGCACCATAACTTTGCAAGTCTTTCACAATTTCTTCAAAACCTTCAGCTCCTGCAATGAAAAGTGGCGTCCAACCGAAAATACTTTCACCAAGTTCAGGATCTGCTCCTTTCGATAAAAGAAACAGCACAAGCGATGCATGGTTCATTTTGGATGCAATGTATAACGCCGTTTCATTGTTATTGTCATAATCGGTATAATTAATATCAACCAAAGAAGATTCAATCATTGCCTTGACAATATCAGAACAATCAAGTCGTGTAGCCAAAAGTAATAAACTTGGTGTGGAAAGCGGAATATTGCGTTGCAATAAAATCTGTGTAGTTTGTGGATGTTTTCCGATAACTGCCAAATGTAACGGTGTAAGCCCTTCTTGATCACCCCATGAAGGAACTGAATCTAAGGAAACCGATGCGTCTATCAAATCCCATTTCACCAAATACTCAAGCAAAACTCTGGCGATATCTTTAACGCCATATTGAGCAGCATAATGAAGCGGTGTTCTCAAGTAAGTATCTTGAGCAATCAAGAGACTTTGAAACTCTTTATGGTTGTCGAGTTTGGCTAAAATATGACATAATCCGTCAATTTTGACCGGAGACAAATGGCTGCCATCTGGACCACTTCCGTTTCCATAAAGACGCTTAATATCACTTGATTCACCGGGCTTAGAGGCCTTTTGTTCTTTTATCAATTGTTTCTTCCCTAAAGACGCCACATGTTGATGGAAGAAATTTCTGCCGCTAATATCAAGGGCATCATAAAACGCATTGCTGGTGGGTTCCAACGCTCCCAGTTTTGAGTAGACAAAAAGATAATCAATGAGAGTGTCAATGCACACGATAGAATTGGTGGAAGTGGCCTTGTTTAACAAAGAAAGAAGAAGCTTTAAAGATTTTTGGCTCTGGTCGAGTTTATTCAATTCTTCCAAAAGCTTTTCTGCATCGTTTTGGTAGATTAACTCATAAAATTCTTCCATAAACTCTTTGTCGAAAGAATATCTGCGCTTCCCGCCAATACGAAGCACATTGAGTCTTTGGCTAGCGGACTTGACGATGTCATTGGAATCATCGTCAACTGCCACATCATCATCTTTTGCACCATGTGAGGACTCCAAAAGCAATTGCTGGTCGCCTAATTGGTTAAGGATCTCATTGATAGTATCCAATGAAGCCTGGAGATCAACGCCATTTGCAAAGGGCAAAGCGTTAACACGTTGAGAAAGGTAAGCTTCTTTGTTGTTGTTGGGTAAGTTAACACGGGGGATTTCTGACTTTGATTCATCATCGGAAGCAGAAACATTCAGTCTAAGTTGGTCATTGGCCAAGTTTGTAAGGTAAAGAAGTTTTTTGTCGAGTTTTTTCAAGATCTTGACGAAACCTTTTTGGTTGAGTTCACCAAACCACTTCAAGTTTCTATAAACGGCACGTAATTCAAGAGAAATGGACACAATCTCGTCCAATTCATCGGTAGTGTCGACTTGATGGGTAATAACGCCGTTGGTAAAGCCCAAAACATGAACTATACGATTTGTTCTTCGGGAGTATTCGTTAAACTTTGTATCGTAAAATTCAGACACCCGTTCAATATCTCTATCTAAATCGTAGAAGAACTGAGATAACACCGAGGAAATCAAGTCAGGCAACTGTAAGGGATCATAAGTATGGTAATTTATAAATCTATCAATAGTTTTAATGACTTTTTTTAAGTGTTTGTAATTCATATAATGGACAGACCATTCTGGGATCTGATGAGAAAGGAGAGTTTTTCCGAACTTCATGGGAATTGAATAGTTTGGGAGGATTTAAGGAATAAAGGCGATAATGTAGGGATTTGCCAATATTCCCGATGGCAGGCAAATTTTAAAGATGTGGAGCACGTTAAATAGCGGGGGGTTGATGTGCCGGCGTGCAGGAGTGCGTAAATTTGTAATCGGTTTTAGCGGGAGCAACGAAGGGAGAGATAAGAGAATATCAAAAAGGAAGATTAAAAAAAAAAAAAAAAAAAAAAAAAAAAAAAAAAAAAAAAAAAAGAAAAAAGAGTAGACAAAAATGAGGAAATCGGTGTTTAAATAGTATTTGCTAAATAATATTTTTAATGATTATCTGGAGGATCGACAACGTATGCGACGCATTATAATGCAGATGGAGACGAAGTGGGGGATGCATTGCATGAAGAATAATAACAGTAATCAGGAAAATCATAAAACAACATCCAAACACCAGCATAACAATATAAAAGAGGCAAATTTTAACAATATTCTTCCTCTGTTTGTTCTTTGTGTTGTCTAGTTCCACGTGGCGCACTATGTGCAGTATGGAAACATCAAACCACTATGTGCAGTACGGGCTGCAAAAACAGTATAAACAAAGGTCAAAGCAAAGTTTGACCCATTGCACAACGACCAATGGCACAAGCGGCACTTACCGTGTCCAAAACATGATTCTCCTGGTCCCCCAATAATGGGTTGGTTTCCACAATATCCAAAGAACTAAGAAGTCCCGTTTGGGCAATATCTTCGGCAATAAAAAGACCCTCCCTTAAAGTTAAACCACCCTGAACACGAGTTCCAGTTGCAGGAGTAAAAGAAGGATCAATAGCATCAACATCATAAGATAAATGAATTGGATATTGACGACCTGGGTTGATTCTGTCTAGAGCCATTTCAACAACACGACCAATTCCGTACTTATCGATATGATACATTGAGAAAGCAGGAATTCCATATTCTCTCAAGATCTCCTTTTCGCCAGAATCAACATCACGAAGTCCAATATATGCAATTCTAGAAGGTTTCAAAGTTGATGGGACCCATGAATATTCAGGAGGATATGAATCTTTGTCGATTCCCATTAAAAATGAAACAGGACATCCATGAAGATTACCAGAATCGGTGGTTTTTGGAGAATTGATATCAGCATGAGCATCAATCCATAAAACACAAGTATCAGGATTATTTTGCAAAGCAGCAGCCACGGTGGCGGTTCCAATGGAATGGTCTCCGCCAATTACAACAGGAAGAGAACCACCAGAATGAGCTGAGTTGCAAGCTTGATAAATTTTTTTATTGCATTCTGTTACAATGGTGGTATTTTTAACTCCATATTGATCCTTTTCATTGGTTTTTTTGCTTTCAAAATCGGCCCCTTCTAATGGATGTTCAACATCAGTACACCATCCAAGATGTTCAAGTTGTTGTTGGAAACCATTATCAAGAATAAATTTTGGTCCTAAATCAACTCCTCCTTTTGGTTGGCCTCCAGAGAATGGCGCCAGAATAATCGTGGCTTTTTTTTGTGGATGGAACCGATAAGCAACTGGGCCTGACATTAGAAATACTGGAAGAAAATGGAAAATGGAAAGAAAAAGATAATGGAAATAAAAAGAAGGAGAATGGCGCTTTATATGCGATAAGAACGCCAGGGTTTGTGGAGATGTGCGGCCAAAAATGGAAGGCAACACCGAGTGGGTTCGTTGTTGGTTGCATTTTACGGTAAAGGCCAAGAATGGAATGCAACGCCGAAGTGGGGTTGAACACGTGCGAAGCACGTGTTCAATTGTACGAAGCACTTATGCACGTGCGTAGTTAATATAGGACACGTGCGTTGCACATGTACAAGTTCACAAAAATCACACTTTACACGTGCTTTGCACGTGCACGAGCTCACAAAGATTCTACTGTTTGCACACGTGTTTGGGCAAAAAGGCACGTGCCTTGCACGTGCACGAGCTTACAAAGATCCTATAGCTTGCACAAGTGCTTCGCACGTGCCTGTAATAGAATAAAAAGGTGCACGTGCGCTGCACGTGCACATACTCACAAAGTTTTTTTGTTCGCACACGTGCTACGCACGTGCACAAACCTTACTGCGCACGTGCACAAGTATCAAAACACAGCACATCACTATTGCTACTCATCACCATGATAGACTTATCGGAAGATGATCACTATGGCAGTGATGAAGAGAGAAACTATGATGATTCCGACGAAGAAATGCTCTCAGGATCTCTCAACTCCACGCATTTTTCCACAACACAAGATCGATTCATGAAAGAACATGAATTAAAGCTTAAAGCTCTTGAAGCACTTCATGATGGAAATCACCACCACCAAAATCACCATCACCATCACCAGACTCCATTTGGACACGGCGCCCAGCCTCGGCGGCGACAACTGATTATTGATTTCCCAAAATTATCCATCGGACATGTACATCCGAATCCGTCCGTTGCCACCCATAAAAATGCAGCCCCTTCCAGTGAAAAGAATGCCAATGCTTTGCCGGAGGAATATCCCTCTAGTGAGTTAATTGAGCTTTTTGCTAATGTACGTGAATGTTTGGATTTACGTCATAAGTACTTGGATTTATCTTTGCAAAGAGATGAACTGATGAATCCTAAGAACCAGCCCGATTGGGTAATTTATCCGCCGCCTCCGAAACCAACATATAAATCGAAAAATCGGTTCAATTCTGCCCCCGGGGAATCTGACGATGATCAAGAATTTGATTTTGATCAGGTGACCATTCCAGAATTTGATCTAAACGAGAAATATGACGTTAAAACGAACGAGGATGATGTACATGAAGTTGTGGATAAAGAAACTGGGAAATCGCTTACTCAAGCGCCTAGTCTTTGTGATTTTTTCTCCGATTTAGCTCATATTGCTAAGATTTCCTCGGATGGACCAACCAAATCCTTCGCTTTCAAGCGGTTGCTGTACTTGGAAACCAAGTGGAACATGTACAATTTGCTTAACGAGTTTGAGGAAAACAAGCAGTCGAAAAAGAACCCCCATCGGGACTTCTACAACGTTAGAAAAGTCGATACTCATATTCATCATTCGGCGTGCATGAACCAAAAACATTTATTACGGTTCATCAAGTATAAACTCAAGACTCTGCCCAATGAGCAGGTGATTTTCCGTGACGGCAAGTTGTTGACCTTGGAGGAGGTCTTTGACTCGCTTAAACTTACCGCCTATGATTTGTCCATTGATACTTTGGATATGCATGCTCATACCGACACTTTCCACCGATTTGACAAGTTCAATTTGAAGTATAATCCCATTGGCGAGTCTAGATTACGTGAGATTTTCTTAAAAACGGATAATTTCATAAACGGGAAGTACTTGGCCGAAATCACTCAACAAGTGATTGAAGATCTTGAAAATTCCAAATATCAAATGGTCGAACTTAGAATCTCCGTTTACGGCCGCTCTTACGATGAATGGTCTAAACTAGCCAGGTGGATAGTGGATAACAAGTTGTTTTCCCATAATGTCCGGTGGCTAATCCAGGTTCCAAGATTGTACGATTTGTACAAAAGAAACGGGAATGTTCACAATTTCAACGAGATTATGGTGAATCTTTTCGACCCACTATTCAAAGTCTCCATGAAACCCTCCGTTGATCCGAAATTACACGTGTTTTTGCAAAGAGTCATTGGTTTTGACTCTGTTGATGATGAATCTAAAGCGGAAAGACCTTTTAACGCTAAAAGGTACCCTACAGCTGGTCATTGGGAAAATCCAGCAAATCCTCCTTATTCCTATTATCTTTATTACTTATACGCCAATTTGGTTTCTATAAATAACCTTAGACAAGGCCAGAAACTCAATACATTCGTGCTAAGACCCCACTGTGGCGAAGCAGGTGATCCGGAACATTTGATAACGGCTTTTTTGACGTCACATTCTATTTCCCATGGTATCCGGTTAAGGAAGTTGCCTTTTATACAGTACCTTTACTATTTGGATCAAATTGGCTTGGCAGTTTCTCCGCTTTCCAATAATGCCTTGTTTTTGACCTATGATAAAAATCCTTTTATTGATTTTTTCAAGCGTGGCTTGAACGTTTCATTGTCTACTGATGATCCCTTGCAGTTTTCCTACACAAAGGAACCTTTGATTGAAGAATATTCCGTTGCTGCTCAGATTTATAAATTTTCCAGTGTTGATATGTGTGAATTAGCAAAGAATTCTGTGAAACAATCCGGTTTTGAAGATGCTATAAAACGTCATTGGCTCGGAAAATCTTATACGAAGGATGGTGTTGAAGGGAATGATATCGAAAAGACAAATGTTCCCGATATTCGTATTGGTTATCGTGATGAAACTTTGAAATCTGAGTTACATTTGGTGAATCTTTATCTGGAGATGAAACTGAGCGACTGAAGCTGACTGAAGCTGAGCGAAGCGAAGCTGAAGGAAGCAATCCTGAAAGAGCGAAGTTGAAGAAAGCAACCTTGAAAACGAAGTTATGGATGAATCAGTGAGATAACTATATATGGTACTCTAATTTTGAGTTGGTTAATCTTATCTGCAAGTGAAGGAATCGCAGAATAATATTCTGCACGCTGCCACTGAAGCTGACTGAAGCTGAGCGAAGCGAAGCTGAAAGAAGTCAATCAGCTTAATGAAGCCAACCAGCTGAAAGAATATCTTCGCTTCGCTCAGTATATCCTCGCTTCGCTCAATATATCTTCGCAGGAGTAGTTGCTCCTCTCGGATGTACTGATGTTAGATGCAGGAACTCTAAGCGCATACGCGCTTAGACGGCATCATTATGAGCATTTTCTCTGGTGTGCATGAGGACCCTCCACATCCCCTGATTTCAACAACCAATTTAATTACCATCTTTCTTTCCATGAGACAAACGCTTGAGATTATTGATGGAGATTTTCCGAAAAGAAAAGTCCCTGCGGTATTAACCGTTGCTGGTTCTGATAGTTCCGGCGGGGCAGGAATCGAGGCTGATATTAAAAGCTTTTCCGCCCACGCCGTGTACGGCTTGACTTGCATAACGGCTTTAACGGCGCAGAATACTAAGGGTGTTCGCCTGGTGGTGGAAACTTCGGAAAAACATTTGAGAGAGATTTTCCGGGCAAACATGGATGATTTCCTCTACGGGTACCCCGCCAACGACCACCCATTGAAGGTGGTTAAAACCGGTATGCTTACCGAAGCGGCAGCGATTGTTTTATCCGAATGGATCGACGAATTAATTCGGAAAAACTGTCTTTTAGTGGTTGATCCCGTCATGGTGAGTACATCCGGATTTACTCTAACCAACTCAAAAACCGTTTCGCTTTGTTTCAACAAGATTTTTCCGAACGCATACCTTTGCACACCGAATTTCACGGAAGCAAAGCATTTGTACGAGTCACAAACTGGGGAATCTCTTGAAGATATCGGAAAAACTGACCAAATGGAAAAATTAGCCATTCTGTTGACTAATCTGCTTGGATGCAGGAATATCCTTATCAAAGGAGGTCATCTTCATTGGGATAAGCATCACATTTTTGATTGTCTTTACGAAAAGGGAAATGATTCCGTGACGTTTTTCCGCTCCTCATACATCGATTCGGAAAATTCCCACGGAACTGGCTGTACGTTGGCCAGCTCAATTTCGGCAAATTTGGCTAACGGCTCTGATCTTGTACGTGCAGTGGCAATTTCCATTGATTACGTAAGAAAGGGCATGACCAGTTTTTCCGGGAAAATCGGCCACGGCCACGGTCCATTGGACCATACCGTGCAGCCAGCTACAAGCATGCAAGCGGTGGTCGAACAAGAACGCCCGAAAAATTTGAAGGAGTTGTTGGATGGAAAAGATCACGTGCTTGATTATATGAAGGAGCACGTTCGTGTCACGTGCAACTGGAATGCTTATACGCAGCACCGTTTCGTCAAGCTTTTAGCAACCAATCAGCTTCCCTTTGACCGGTTTCTCTTCTTTTTGAAGCAGGACTTCTACTATTTGGTTGTCTACGCACGTGTTCATGGAGTGGCGGCATCATTGGCCCCGAATTATTGGCAGATCTCCGCTGAAATCAAAACAGTGGATAATATCATGAAAGAGCTCGACCTGCATAAAAGCAAGCTCCTTTCCCAATACAGTATTGATTACGACAAGGCGGATTTAGACGGAGAATTGCAACCAGCACAGCCTTGTCTTGATTACTGTGATTATTTAACAAAGATTTCTCGAACCGAAGATTATGTGGGGTTGAAGGTGGCGGTGGCGGCGTGTCTTCATGGATATGCAGAAGCGGGGCAATTCGGAAAAACTCTCCGGAAAAACTTACAATCCACCTCCACCTTGCCAATCTCCCAATCCAATGCCTATGACTCCTGGATTAACGATTACTGCTCCGATTGGTACATTGAAGCTCATCAATCCGGCATACAAGCCCTTGATGATGCTTTCAAAGAAGCAAACGTATCCAAGCAACGGTTGGAAGAATTGACTGATATCTTTAACACAGTGGTTAAATTAGAGGTAGCCTTCTGGGATATAGTGATTAATGAATGACTGCTGTACTGGTGTATGTACTGGTGTACTGGTGTATTGGTGTACGGGTGTAATGTGTTGGTGCACTGGTGTGGTGTACGGGTGTAATGTGTTGGTGCACTGGTGTGGTGCACGGGTGTACTGGTGCACGGGCGGTGTCGACAACACGCAATCGCAAATCAACTCCACAAATCCTGATCCCATTTCCAATGTACAATCCATACCAAGGATATCAGGGGAATTATTACCCGAATCAGCAATCTGTCGGGGGAAATTCCTCGGGATTCTTACCTAATCAGGCAACTGGATTCAATCAGCAGCCATATCAGCAAACTGGACAATTTGGTCAATTGGGAC
Organism: Osmozyma tolerans; assembly: GCA_030582955.1. Classification (NCBI taxonomy): domain Eukaryota; kingdom Fungi; phylum Ascomycota; class Pichiomycetes; order Serinales; family Metschnikowiaceae; genus Osmozyma; species Osmozyma tolerans. The sequence goes on from JAJMHH010000008.1 coordinate 131,263, forward strand.
AAATGGGACACCCTGGCCAAATGGGTCAATTTGTACCGCCACAGCAGCCCCAACAACCGGGGCTCTTCCAGGGGCAGCAGACCGGATTTCAGCCTCAACCGACCGGATTTCAGCCTCAACCGACCGGATTTCAGCCTCAACCGACCGGATTTCAACCTCAACCGACCGGATTTCAACCTCAACAGACCGGGTTTCAACCTCAGCAGACCGGGTTTCCTCAACCAACTCTCCAGGCCCAGAAAACCGGTTTCTCTGCCGCTCTCGCCGGTGTAACGGAAAACAATGACCTCAAAATCCCCTCCATTCGGTTATCCTTCATTTCCGCCGCCGACCAGGCAAAATTCGAGCATTTGTTTAGAACAGCTGTTCCAAAAGGAGAACAGGCGATTTCTGGTGATTCAGCACGTGACATTTTGATGCGTTCAGGTCTTGCACCCGTGACACTTGCTGAAATTTGGGCTTTGGCCGATACTAACAAATCAGGGTCTCTTTTATTCCCGGAATTCGCTTTAGCTCTTCATTTGTGTAATCAGTCTTTACGCGGGGAGCCATTACCGGGGTATTTACCGGAAAAGTGGCAAAATGAAGTCCAGAGCTTTGTTGATGCCATTTCGTTTTCTGTGCCGGAAAATCCCGACAAAATCTTGGCCAATACGCCATTTTCTTCTTTTGCCTCCGGAAATCAGCCTACAACCGATTGGTTATCGTCTTTGGGTGGCCCGTCTACCCCCGGAATGGGTGCTTCTGCCCCTCCTACTTCTTTTGTTGCTCAGCCTACTGGTGGGGTTAATCCGGCCGGTACTGCACTTAGTTCCCAGAGAACCGGGGGTGGTTCTTTGGTCCCATTACAGCCTCAGCAGACTGCTTCGTTGGTGCCGGTGCAATCTGGAATGAGACCTCAATCTACTGGGTTTCAGCCTCAGCAAACCGGAATTCAACCTCAAACCACCGGAATTCAGCCTCAAACCACCGGAATGAGGCCCCAAACCACCGGAATTCAGCCTCAAACTACTGGCTTCCAGGGTGGAATGCAACCTCAAACTACTGGCTTCCAAGGAATGCAACCTCAAACTACTGGATTCCAGGGAATGCAGCCTCAAGCTACCGGAATTCAATCTCAAGCCACCGGAATTCAACCCCAGATGACCGGAATTCAACCACAAATGACCGGAATTCAACCAGCCCCAGGCCAATGGGGCCTCGTCCACACTCCAACTGGAGGAATCCCCGGTCTCAACGCTATGGAGCAGCATTTCTTGCCCAACGCTCAATTGCCCTCGAATAACCTTCAAAATGCAATGGGAGGATCACTCAAAAACAACGTCACGTGGGCCATCACAAAACAAGAAAAGCAAATTTATGATGGTATTTTCCTGGCTTGGGACCCAAACAGACGTGGTTATGTCGATGGAGACGTTGCTATTAACATTTTCACCAAATCCGGTCTTTCTAGACCGGATCTTGAGTCAATTTGGAATTTATGTGATTCCAATAACCGAGGGAAGCTAAATAAGGATGAATTCGCCGTGGCAATGCATCTTGTTTACCGGAGGCTCAATGGATTTGATATACCTATGCGGTTACCCCCGGAATTAATTCCTCCTTCAACGAAACATCTTCAAGATTCGGTCGATTCTTTGAAAAATTCCCTTAAAGGCGGCGGAAAGGGAAAACCACCGACTAAGCCACAAACAACGGCTTCGAGATTCAAGAATGACGATGACGATATGGGATATGTTTCCAGCTCAAGACACCGGTCCAGAAAACCATATGAAGAGAAACAAAGCAGTGTGCAGTCGTCGAAATCACGTGATTTGTCTATTAAGGAATTGAAGCAATTGATTCATGAGAAGCAGATTCTCTTGGATGCCGTGAACTCGGAAGATCAACATGCGTCGGTGACACGGAGACAATCGGAAGAACGGAATAACCGTGAGATTGAAGGCTTAAAAACTAAAATCCGCAACGTGCAGCAAGAACTTGATCGTGTTACTCTTGGCGGACTGCTTTCGGAAAAAAAGCAATTATTGCAAACTCTCGACCATTATACGAAGGATGCCGTTCCGCTGTTGATTTCTCGTCTTCACCAGGTCAATGGCGAGCTTGCACGGGCCAAGACTGATGTTGCTAAGATGAAGATTCGGAAAAACCACCCTGGTTGGGAGCCCGAGGCTTCTGATGCAGATATTATCGGCACGGGTCCAAATGGGGAAATTACCGACGCTGATCGCCGCAAGCACAAGTCAAAGGTGTTGTTGAGGCAGAGAATGGCCGCTCTCACCGGAAAAACTACCAGTTCTTCCGAGCCGAATCATGCAGCAAATGATGAATTCCGCAAAGTGGCCGAGGCAGCAAGTAAAGAAAGCCGTGAGCAAGCAGATATGGTGCGTGACATTGAGGCTAGCATCAAGGAACTTGAGGACGGATGTGCGACGCATTTGCAGACTTCGACCAAAGCTGAGTTGGGAGAAAATAAGTGGGAAGAGGGGCATGGCGTGCATGAGCACGTGTTGAGGTTTATCCGAGAATTAAAGAGTTTTTCCGATCAGGAAAAACGTTCTTCCGGTGCATCAGCCCCACGGCAACCATCTTCTCAACCACAATCCCGTGACTACTTCTCCCAACCACAATCCTCAGCAGTTTCCTCCCCCGCTTCTTCCCTGTCTGTTTCGTCACCAGCAGCTGCGACTGCACATAAAACACCGGAAGAACGCCAGGCTTATATTAAGGAGCAAGCTCAACGGAGAATGAAGGAACGGTTGGCGAAGTTAGGGCTCTCACGTGACAGGCAGGCTCCGGCGAAGCAAGAGCCAGTGGATTCTCCAGAGCCAGAGAAGATGCAGCCTAAAAAGGAAGTTGAGCCGAAACCAGAGCCTAAAAAGGAAACTCAACCGACGCCGCAGCCTCAGCTCCAGCAAAGTTTGCAGCCAAAGCAGCCAAAGCAACCAAAGCAGCCAACGCAGCCAGAACCTGCAGAAGAATCTTCCGATGATGACGATGATGCGGAGTATGCGGCTCTTTTAAAACAAAAGAAGGAAATGGAGGCTAAAAAAGCGCAAAAAAAGCAAGAAAAAGAGGCTAGACTTGCCAAATTGAAGCGTGAAATGGAGGAAATGAAGGCCAATGAAGATTCTTCCGATGAGGAAGTTCCTCCAGCAGCTCCTTCTTACAAGCCACTGAGCACGCAACAGAAAGAGGCACCTACACAGGAAATTGAGCCTACAGAATTACCTAAAGAGGAAGTGAAGCCGACAGAATCTCCTAAAAAGGAAGTGGAGCCGGAAGTGGAGCCGGAAGCGAAGCCAGAAGAGAAACCAGAAGTCAAGCCAGAGCCACAACGGGCACCAACGCATCAAAGTAACCCATTTGCCCGATTTGGTAATAACGGTGCGGCTCAACCTGCACAGAACAACACAAATCCGTTCTTTAAGCTGCAAAAGAAAGATGATCCGGTGGATACAAAGAGAATGGAAGCACAACGGGCGTCTCAAAGAGGCTTAGGAAATGATAATGATTGGAGTGATGAAGAGGCAGATTCTCTGGAAGATGATGAACCTAATAGAGCTGGTGCGGCAAATTTGG